>JBAMBO010004557.1:0-104804 GCA_037044535.1 Lordiphosa magnipectinata | reverse complement strand
TTATCATTCCCAGAGTTCTCTACCACAGCTTAACACAGTTTAGAAGGTTCGGCTTTGAGTCTAGTGCGAACCGAACCGGTTATTTGGGGCTCGGTTAAGGACCGGTTTGCAGCTTTGGTTTTCCATAAACATAATTTATTTTCACATTACAATGATAAGTTTGTACAAGGTCTAATCTCAATGAAGTTTTCTTATAGTTCATCTATATTATAGAGAATTATTGTTACTTCAGACTCAAGTTTCAATAATTTTATTTGCCCAATGGCCATTGACGCTGTTGAATGATTTTTATAATGTTAACTTAAATTTTATAGTCTATTTGGCTAATCATCTCTAAAACCAGGGAACACTTAAAGAGTCGGTTTTGGTATAATTTCATGATTGCGAAGGTGAACATTAAGAGCGCCTTTATGGGTGAAGGTCTTGGAGCAGTGGCTACATTCGAAGGGTCGCTCGCCGGTATGACTAAGTAGGTGAATCGTCAGATTGCTCCTTTGGCTAAAAGACTTTGAGCACTCTGCACACTTATAAGGTCGTTCGCCAGTATGAGTGCGAAGATGTTTATCCAGATTGCTCTTACTGCTTAATATCTTCGAGCATTGGGTACATTCAAGGGGCTGCTTACCAGTATGAGTAAACAAGTGTCTCTTTAGATCGTCTTTCTGGCTAAAAGTCACAGAGCAGTGGGAACACTTGAAAGTTCGATCGCTAGTATGATTGCGAAGGTGAACATTTAGAGAGACTTTATGGGTGAACGTCTTCATGCAGTGGGAACATTCGTAATTTCGCTCACCGGTATGAGTGAGAAGGTGTTGTTTCAGACTGGACTTCCAGCTAAAAGCTTTCGAACAGTGTGAACACTTGAAAGGTCGTTCGCCCGTGTGAGTCCGAAGGTGATCCTCTAAAATTTGCTTTGTATTAAAGCTCTTTGAGCAGTGGGAACAAACGTGGGAACAAACAACACAAACGGTCTCTCGCCAGTATGTGTGCGAAGGTGTCTGTTTAGAACGCTTACATGAATGAAAGACTTCGGACAGTGGGAGCATTTGAAGGGCAGCTCGCGCGTATGAATGCGTAGGTGAACTCTTAACCTGCATTTTTCGGTAAAAATCTTTGGGCAGTGAGAATATTGAAAGTGAGATGTTTCGGTATTTGTGAGGGTGTCTTCTTCGTCTTCCGTTAAAGGTTCAAACACTTCCATATCGCTTCCGTCGCTTGAGGTATCGCTTGGGAATGTCTCCTCTTGCTTGACCTGCTGCCCGTCCACGTTGCATGAGGTTTCATACTGATCAATCTTCTCGTTTAAGTGCTTAAGACTCTGCTCCAATCGCCGCTTGAAATTCAAAGCAATTTTTGCCGCTGCCAAGCATGAGGGGCATATGTGTCCAGGTTGATCCTCAGCGGGCTTGACCTCTCGACCAGTCGTCTCCTCTATTAGCAGCATCAAGTCTTGTCCCGCATCGGAGTCGGTGTATATATTCAGCCAGTTGGTGTCCACACCAGCACCCGGACTAGCCATGCAAACGCAGCAAAGACCGTGGGTCATTTTACAACAAAATCTCTGTTAAATGCAAATGAAATGCATTAACAGGCAAGTGTGACCGTAAGCGTCTTGAACAAAAATACTGAGTCAATCTAGTTCCTTTTTTACGAACTGATTGGCTGGTTACATTGAGAACCTTTGCAGCGAAATATCTGGCGGGACTTGAACCTGTTGAAACACTTTAAACTTTAAAGTTAAAAGTGATTTGGGAGTGAAATTTGACAAAAAATTTACCTTTAATGAGCACATAAATTATATTTTGCCAAAGGCATATTCCATGTTTGGCTTTGTCAAGCGCAATGCCAGCTTATACTAGGTTGATCCTTTACTCTGCATTTGTGCGTTCCAAGTTGGAGTATGCTTCATTTATTTGAAATCCCTCTAGTGCAGTTCATACAAAGAGGCTTGAAAGGGTGCAAAAAAAAAATTTCTAAAATTCGCGCTTCTTCCACTCAATTTTTCTGATCCTTTGCCGCCTTATTTTAGTAGATGTGCCTTGGTGCATCTCTCCACCCTGGAACATAGAAGAACTATCTGGCTGCATTGATTGTCCTAACTTGTTAGAGAAGATAAGTTTAAATGTACCTGGCAGAAATCTTAGAACCTTTCAACCCTTTTCCGACCAATTTTCCCGAACTAATTATTCCCTTAATGAATCCATATCTAGGGCTCCTAAAAACTTTAACTCCTTACCCGTTAGCATGAGATTTGAATTCGACTCCAATAAATAATGGCTCTTGGTGACTAAACTGGAAATGGAACTGTTCTGTAAAAAGTAGTTTTTTTTTTAGTAAAGCGGCAAGAATGGGCAAACAGAACTGTAAACATTTTATTTAATACACTTCACTAAATACCATGCCACATAAAAGTCCGCAAGAGAGCAAACGAAACTCAAAACCATATGTAAAATTTTACTACAACAACACGTGAACAAATTATTAGACAATAGACAATCCAAATTTATGGTTTGTACAAACGATCACATAAAACTAATTCTACATACCTGTACGAATGTTTTTTTCATTTACGCGATTGGTTTTTTCTGATAAATTACAATCAGAACTAAGTTTGGCAAATAATTTTGCAAATTTCTAAAAGTTAGTGTCGATCACTCAGCACAGGGTGTTATTAATCTATTTGCTTGCAAAAAAGCTGGTGAGAAAAATAGCTAAATTTTCAAAGCTGAAATTGGCAACACTGATTGACAGTCAGTATTTCGACCTAGTAAATTACGGTCACACTTGTCTCAAAAAGTTGCAAATTCTGCGATTTAAAACTAATTTGAGACATTCCTATTGCAATTAACAAAGATTTTATTGTGAAATGGACCACATCACAAGGGGTCTAACTGTAACCGAGCTATGCTGCGTTTGCATGGCCTGTCCGGGTGCTGGTGTAGACACCAACTGGCTGAATATATACACCGACTCCGATGAGGGACAAGACGTGATGTTTATAATAGAGGAGACGACTGGCCGGGAGGTCAAGCCTGCTAAGGATCTACCTGGACGCATATGCCCCTCATGCTTGGCATTGGCGAAAATTGCTTTGAACTTCAAGCGGCGATTCGAGCAGAGTCTTCAGTGCTTAACCGAGCAGAATGAAACCTCATGCAGCGTGAACGGGCAGCAGGTCAAGCAAGAGCAGACCTGCCCAAGCGACAACTCAAGCAACGGAAGCGATATGGAAGTGTTTGAAAAAGACATCCTAAAAAATATTGGAAAAGCACCCTTTCAATGTCCACACTGCCCAAAGATTTATAGTCATAAATGCAGGTTAAGAGTTCACCTTCGCATTCATACTGGCAAGCGACCTTTCAAGTGTTCTCACTGCTCGAAAACCTTTAGCAGTAAGGCCAATCTAATGGAACACCTTCGCACGCATACTGGCGAACGACCTTACAAGTGTTCAGATTGCTCAATGTCTTTTGCACAAAATAGCTCTCTAAGCAGACACCTGCTTACTCATACCGGCGAGCGACCCTTCGAATGTTCCCACTGCTTCAAGACCTTCACCCAAAAAGGCTCTCTAAATGTTCACCTTCGCATTCATACTAGCGATCGATCTTTAAAGTGTTCCCACTGCTCTGAGTCTTTTAGCCAGACAGACGATCTAAAGAGACACTTGTTTACTCATACTGGCAAGCGCCCCCTTGAATGTTCTCAATGCTCCAAAATCTTTAGCAGTAAAAGCAATCTCGATCAACATCTTCGCAAGCATACTGGCGAGCGACCCTTTGAATGTTCTCACTGCTCGAAGACATTTATCACAAAGGGGACTCTTGAGTATCACCTTCGTACACATACTGGCGAACGACCTTACAAATGTACAGAATGCTCAAAGTCTTTTGGCCGACAGACTCATCTAGTGAGACATCTACTTACTCATACCTACCCCTTCGACTCTTCGAATGTTACCACTCGATGATTCACTTTACAATAATACCGGAAACGACTGTTTAAATGTTCCCTGTAAAAAGACGATAAATTTAAGTACCTAGCTCACGATGTTCTTAAGTCAAATTCATGTAGATGAAGTATAAACAATGTAAAATTCAGTCTAAAGCGTCAAATTATGTTTTCAATCTGTGAAGAGAAAAGAAAGTTGTGGGAACTTGAGTCTAAAGAAATAATTATTCTCTAAGTAAAGATTAGTTATAAGAAAAGTTCATTAAATTTTGAACTAAACCAAACTTATCATAATTATGGGAAAATAAACTTTGTTTATGGAAATCAAGAAAGAACTTTTTGTTTTCTACATTGTAGTCGCAATTGCTTTGGTACATGTATTAAACGCTCTCTTTCTCGAGAACCATTGAACGCATCCACTCCAACTTGACGGCTATTTGACAAGTGACATTTAGCATACATTTTTATTAATATAAACTACTCTATATAACAGGTTGTCAAAAAAGTCTTGCGGTATTTCCGCAAGCTTGTCTTTGCAAGCGCGTAGTTCTAGTTGTATTCGTCGCATCGGTTCACGCTAGAGCTTTTTGGAAAGCTCTTTTCACGCGCTAACACGTGTTTGATTTATTGTTGTTTGTTTTTAGTCGTTCGTGAGTTATAGCGTCGCAAACATGGAGCAAAATAAAGAGAAAATACGGCATATTTTACAGTACTACTACGATAAAGGCAAAAATGCATCTCATGCTGCTACAATGCATAAGTTGTTTACAAGTTGTGAACAAACGCAACTTTTTCGGACCTAGAGCCAGCCAACTCACACTAATAGCTGCCAATAAAATTTGTGCAGTTTATGGACCCGATACAGTTTCCATTTCCACCGCACAACGATGGTTTCAACATTTTCGTTCTGGTGCAGAGGTGATCGAAGATGCGCCACGGTCCGGAAGGCCTGTCGTCGAAAATTGCGATAAAATCGCTGAATTGATCGAAAGAGACCGGCATAGTAGCAGCCGTAGCATCGGCCAAGAGCTGGGCATGAGTCATCAAACCGTTATAAACCATTTGAAGAAGCTTGGATTCAAAAAGAAGCTCGATGTATGGGTGCCACACGACTTGACGCAAAAAAACATTTTTGCCCGTATGGATGCATGCGAATCGCTTCTGAATCGCAACAAAATCGACCCGTTTTTGAAGCGGATGGTGACTGGCGATAAAAAGTGGGTCACTTACGACAACGTGAAGCGCAAACGGTCGTGGTCGAAAAGCGGTGAAGCTGCCCAGACGGTGGCAAAGCCTGGATTGACGGCCAGGAAGGTTCTTCTGTGTGTTTGGTGGGATTGGCAGGGAATCATCCACTATGAGCTGCTCCCCTATGGCCAAACGCTCAATTCGGACCTGTACTGCCAACAACTGGACCGCTTGAATGCAGCACGCAGCATGCAGAAGAGGCCATCTTTGATCAACAGAGGCCGATTTGTCTTCCATCAGGACAACGCCAGGCCACACACATCTTTGGTGACGCGCCAGAAGCTCCGGGAGCTCGGATGGGAGGTTCTTTTGCATCCACCGTATAGTCCGGATCTCGCACCAAGTGATTACCACCTATTTCTGTCCATGGCGAACGAGCTTGGTAGTCGGAAGTTGGCCACAAGAGAGTCCTGTGAAAATTGGCTCTCCGAGTTTTTTGCCAATAGGGAAGCGAGCTTCTATAAGAGGGGCATTATGAAGTTGGCATCTCGTTGGGAACTCGTCATCGAACAAAACGGCGCATATTTGACTTAAATCGCATTATTATAACCAATTTTATGAACAATTGAAAATTCAATCAAAATACCGCAAGACTTTTTTGACAACCTTATATAAAACAGTTTGTCCTGACTGATTGGCAATCAACGCAGAGCGCAAACGGTAAGAGATAGATGGCTGAAATTTGGACAGGAGTTTTCATTAGTTCGTGAAAGTGCGTACTAAGATGGGGTTTTGGAAAATTCCAACCGGAAAAGCCGGAAAAGCGTCGGAAAAGTTTGTATTGAAATTTGGTTTGTAAGGAAAGAATACTAAATAATTTGAAATGTGATATCCCAATGTCAGAATATCTGTCCTCCAGGTGAGAAAATTTCCGGAAAATTCTGCATGCAAAAACTATATTCATCCGATTGGCTTGAAACTAGGTTTGTAAGGATAGAATACGAATTAAAGTGAAATGGGGATAACGATAACGATAACAATAAGGATAACGATAACGGGAAGGGTCACGGTGGGTTCCCACCCATTGGAGGAATTGTAGGGAAACCCAGCATCAAAATCGTTACGGGGAAAAGACGATCTAAGACGATGAATTCAAGCTGATCTATGTAAGATTCGCTTTGTGGGCTCTACGGGGAACACAAATTAAAAAGGCTATACAATTGGCGACGCAGCGAAGCGCGACGGTTTATATGCTAGTAATATATATTTCATTACTGCATTGCGTAGCCAGTGCGCGAACAATGCCCACAGACGAGTTCTGTTGTCACCATAGAGGAATCGTTCAACAAACAGAACGATAGAGTGTATGCTGTGTCGTCAAAACAAGCCTGCGAGCTCATTCCGAGAGTTCAGAGAGGTCATCATCTGGCTTATGTGATGGTTTGGTGGGGTCACCAAGCTCCATTTTTGTGAAAAAGCAGTCAAAACTTCGCCGAAAGTGTATCAATCCGACGTTTTGGAAAAGTTTGTGAAGCCTCTCAACACGATATTTTGTCGCAAACAAGCCGTGGACCTTTCAACAAGACTCCGCTCCAGCTCACAAGGCAAAAACGACTCAAACATGGCTTAAAAACCATGTACCGAACTTCATTTCTACAGATGATTGGCTTGCTGGTAGCCCAAACCTCAACCCATTGGACTACAAACTGTGGTCCATGCTCTACGGACACCCAAATATTGAGTCTTTAAAGCGCGCCCTTGTCCAAGCAGTGCACAATTTCTCAATGCATGAGGTGATCAGAGAGACTTCCGCGTTGCTGAAAGTTACAAGGCGGCCATTTTAAATAAGTGGTTCTACGATTTTTAGCCATTGCACTATGGGCAAAAAGTCCGAAAATTGTGCATAAAGTATTTTTTTTTATATTTTAAATACTCAAAATTGAATGTGTTTTCCAATTATGCATACTCAAGAGAAAATAAAACTGTTCCGAAAAAATTTTTAAAGCGTATGGTTTGAAATTGCCGCGCAAACAAAGTCAGCTTACTAAATGCATGCCTAACCTATCGAAATGCAACCGTGAATGTCGATGAACTTTGCGCGTTTGTTGTGGCTTTTTCTTTAAAGGGAAGACAATTTGGAAATATGGCAAATAATCGTACAGGTATGTAGATTCAACGTTGTATGTTAGTTTTTATATGTTCTGTATGTTTTGTTGTGTATCGTCAATTGTTGTTGGAGTATTTTTACAGCTCAAATTTAACAAATGTAATTGTGTTCTGTGGTGTGTAACTTATTTGCCGCGCGCGCTTGCGAGCAACTAAAACTGGTATGTTTTTCGTAAAAGTATATAAAATACGGTGCTAATAATATTCTTTGCCCGTTTTTGCCCGTTTTCGACAAAAATGACATATTGCAGCCGAATATGAGTTTCGCCGCTTAACACTGCTGGAGGTTTGGGACAACAATGGACGCGACGACTCTGCCGTAACGAAGTGGATGTTGGAGAAAATGAAAATAAGTCAACTCAGCAACTCACACGTTAATCAAATTGAGCAAAAAGTTTGCAGTTTTATCACGCATATTAAGAAATATTTGCCTAAATGCAACCGTATGTTGTCAAGGCTTAAAGTTACTCACTCAAGGTGGCTTTCGCAGGCGATTATTATAACCTTGGATGAAGAGCTTACGGATCCATCTCCCTCTAAAATGGGTAGACCAACGCTAAGCTATACACAGGCTGGAATGCGTTTGAAACATAAATTAGCAAATGATCTTGCATCGGACACTGACTTTTCAACGCAGCACTTATTACATGCTGCTTCTGTTTCTGCGAAGAAGGCTAAAGAGGATGAGTTGTTTAGCGCATTAAAAGTCGTCAGGGAAGAACAGACAGGGAACACGACAGGAGGCCGGAAATCTCAGGTGATTATTCCCCTTACCCCTGAAGAAGCATTGGCATTTTTGTTGGAAAATGGACTTACCAAACAGCAGTATATCAATATGTATCATCTTAATAAAGCTCGTGGCTGCAACATTTTCCCCCCATATTCAGCACTTCAAGAAGCTAAAACGATTTGCAGACCAACTCAAACAGAAATTTCTGAAAATTGTGCGCAGGTTTCAATGCAAAACCTTTTGGACCATACAGCCGAAAGAATATTGGTCCTGCAAAAAGAGGTTATATCTCAAATGGAAAATGTTTCACGTTGCACATTAATAGTTTTTAAGCCAAGGCCAGCGACTCTAAAATATGGTGTCAGTCCCTTGCATGCCTGGAATCGATTTTTTGAATTTGTATTGAACGTGTCCTATAGGCTTAAAATTCAAAAGTGGCACATCACCCAGTCTAACAAAATCGAAATGATGGCTCGGAAAAAGGAAATTCAGGAAATGATGTGGACAAAAATGGGTCTACATGTAAGCATTCCCAAACAAAACGGAAGTGGGAATAGTAATGGTGGAAACACGGCTAGAAGAGCATTCGCAAATTACCAATTATTTTCCTCAATTACAAGCTTTGATCAAAACATTTTATACAATTTGTATGTAGTTTTGATCACAATTTCAAGCGAGCATTCTGTTGATGTTGATAAATTCAAAGCATTTTGTGAGGATACATTTTTATTATATGTTAATACTTATCCTTGTTATCCAATGTCACCGCTGGCAAATAATAAACTCCTCTTTGGTTCCGGTTGGATGTTTAGGAGAAAATGCTACAGAAGCAAGGAACAAGTACTATAAAAACGATAGGAAGTCACATGCCCGAAAAAATTGGAGCTTGAACAATATGACTGATGTTTTTTATAGAGCTATAGATTCTTCTGATCCATTAATATCCAGTATTTGCTTAAATGAAAGGCAAAAGAAATTTAAAAAAAAAAGCCGGCCGGCAGAAGTAATAAATCTTTTAAAATGCCCACCTCCCCCGAACTATGAAACAATCACGTCAGAAATAGAAAATGAAGAAATGGACTCCGCTGATGATTCTGATGATTATCTAGAATTTGACTTTGATGATGAAGAAGATTAAACCTATCTGTAAATAAAATTATAAATTAATAGTAAAAAAAAATTTTTTTTTTACTTGGGTGTGGGCGGATTGGTTGAAGGAGTAGTTTTATTGCAAAACAGAAATAAATCGAAATTCTATATTAATATTTTACATTTTTGTGCCAAATTTGAACGCTCTAGCTTTAAAATTAGACTTTATGCAAAAATTTCAGACTTTTTGCCCACAGTGCATTGAGTGTCCGAATAAAAAGAAGAAAAAAGTTTTAAAAAATACTCATTCGTTTTCATTTTATGATCAAAACAATTGCAATTACTAGAAATATTCACTTCACTTGGGTGCAATTACATGACGTTTACAGCACTCGGGATAATCAGCTGCTGGATTAATGAAGTCACCAAACTTGTACCCTGACGGAAGTGCCGCCGCGCCACATCTGTATGAAGAATATCAATGTCATATATTTGAAAATACCTCAACATTTCTGTAGCCAAACTTACGTTTGTATCTGACCATGGCTATTCGATCCACACAACACTTGTGCACACATGTCCGGATGGCGTGCATTTTCACCAGCACTCAAAATAAGCTGCGATGTGAACACACATTTGCCCGGATGGGCAGGGTCCTTAAAGATGCCACGAGATGTCGCTGCCTCATGGCCAGGTAGCAGTATAAGGGCAAACAGGAAGAAGACACCGCTCAACAATTTGTTCATTCTTATGTGTGGCTCTCAAATGGTGTACTGACTTGGTAGACAAATTTATTCGCTATTTAAGCACAAAATTTCTTTCGTCACAGTATTTCACATAAATAGAAACACTTTCTAACAGCACATGCGCATCAAAGTAAAGCCAAGGTGAAAATACTGTGACGAAAGGAATTTTCTGTCGTTCCGAATACGGGGCTCTATTAAAGAGTTGGATAAGGTCAGCTGAACGAAATGAGTTTTAATGCCGCGTGTTTCAAGCTTAATAAATGCATATGGAAAACAGTTTTCGAAGAACTGTTTCAAATTCAGAATGAGTTAGCTTCAGGATGAACAATTAAAGAGAATAACGCGAAAGTAAAGCTAACTTCGTCTGAGCCGAAGTTTTAATACACTTGAAAAAGTTCGCTTCAACGCGTTGGGGGCAAAGGTTTTTGAACTAAAATCGTTGGTTTCCAGTACTTTTGTTGGGGTGACACCACAAATTGGACAACATTGAGTTGATTTAGTACCAGTTAGTACGTTTAGTACTTTCCCATCAATGAGTGTCATATGCATTTTAAATGTTACTGCTATGTCATAACCCTCCTCCAGTTTATAAGAAAACGTTTTCAGATTGTCTATTTGAAAGTCTAACTGATTTTTTTCCATAATTATGTGATCAGTGGTTTCTTTTACAAATTGAATTTTTAGCGGCCTGCAAAATCGAATGGACTGCGGTGTTCTGTTAACCCAGATGTTTCGCTGAAATGAGTCAATCATTTTTATGGTAGGGCTGCAAAACTATCGATGTTACTATCGATAGTATCGAGGTTTTCAAAATGGTCCGATGTATCGATGTTAAAAATTGAACATCGATATATCGGATGCTTCACTGCATCAGTGCTGCCAGATTTTTTGGGTCCATTTTTACAATTATTATTAGTTGAAATACGACAAAATTTTTGATTAATAAGCAAAAAAAAAAAAAAAAGGTCAATTTGGTTAAACGCAGCATTATCAAACCGAAATTTGTGTTCCAAAGTGCAAATAAACGAAATGGCTAGAAGTGGCTAGATCATTTTGAAAAAAAAAAGCTAACCCGCTCAAAAAGTGGCTAGTTCTAGCCACAAAGTGGCTGAGTTGGCAGCCCTCCACTGCATGGTGACGCTTCAAGCTACGCGTAAGTGTTTGTTGAGTTCAAAATGTGTATAATTTTATAAATTCATCTTTTGGTAATAGTTTCTTACAGCAATAATTGGCGGTTCTTCTGTATATATAATGGATAAGTTTTTGTGCACATCAAGTAAGTAAAAACCTTAAAAGCAGCAGTGTATATTATTACAAATCTATTGCGTTTTAGACAAAGTTAACGCTGCTTCTTCTTCTGATTCTGCTTTGTGCGCCGAGGAATCAGCTGATGCCTCGTCTAGCAGTAATCGGAAGCGCAAAGGAAATTCTGATGTTTGGAAACACTTTGAAAAGTGTAAAAATAAAATGTTTGCCAAATGTCGTTTATGCGGAAAGGAGTACAAGACATCTGGCAACACATCCAATTTAAGCGATCATTTACGTCGTATACACCCATTATACAATACTGCAGAAGACGTACCTACAATGGCAAAATTTATGAAGCGGTCGGATGCGAACGCCCCCACATCATCCAAGAAACAGATGTTGGATGCTCTTATTTCAGAAATGGTGGCAGAAGACGTGTTACCATTTAGCTTTGTGGAGGGTCTTGGATTTCGTAAGCTTATGCATGTGGTGGATCCAAAATACGTTGTACCAAGCAGGACAACATTGCAACATGTACATGTACAAAATATGTACGAGCAAAAATTGGCTATTTTGAAACAAAAACTTAAAAAAATCGAATATTGTTCCATAACAACTGATGGTTGGACATCCCGTGCAAACTGCCATTACCTGACAGTCACGTGCCACTTTATTGAAAATTATGAGTTAAAGACTGCAGTGCTTGCAACACAGCCACCGTCTAACGAGGAAAACCATTGCAGTGAAAATATTGCTACAACATTGAAAAACATATGCGATGAGTTCGAAATTTTTAAAAAAAATTAAGACCATCGTAACGGATAACGCAGCTTCAATGAAGAAAGCATGCGAAATATTAAGCAAAAAGCACATTGGTTGCTATGCCCACACTTTAAACTTAATTGTTCAAGAGGCACTGGCATTAAGCGAAGTGAATGCGATTTTGAAATGTGTGAAAAACATTGTTACTTATTTTAAAAACAGCAAAATCGCTTATGTCAAATTAAAAAAAGCTCAAAATGTTGCAAAGCCATTAAGCCTGATCCAAGAAGTTCCAACACGTTGGAACAGTGCGTTGCACATGCTAAAGCGAGTGCTCTGTATAAGGGAACACCTTTCAACAGTCCTTTTAAATACTTCAAAGGCACCGTCGCCCTTAAACGAGGATCAATTTGATTCCATGAAGGAGATATGCAGCGTATTGGACCATTTTGAAGCAGCTACATTAAACACTTCGTCTGCTAAATCCACCACAGTAAACCTAATTATACCCACAACACTTGGCCTTATGATTAAGCTGGACAGTTCTCTCCCAGGTATGAAAACAACTGTGGGGGTGGAAATTTGCAATTTTCTACAAACTCGTCTAAGGGCAAGACTCGCACCTTATGAAACCCGAACTGGTACGCGACTGGCGACTATGCTGGATCCACGCTTCAAAAAGGAGGGATTTCGCGAGCAAAGTAATGCAGAACAAGCAGCAAAAATATTAGAGACTGAAGTTGCGTCTGTATTGCAAAATGTGCAAAAAAGCAATATACTATCTACGTATGAAGAACCGCCGATTGAAAAAGAAAACGCTAGTGATCTCTATAGTTTTATGACAACAAAAGTTAAGCAAAAACCAAAGACAATTCGATCGGATGCAATAATTGAGCTGCGTCAATATTTTGAGCAGCAGAATGCATCGCGAGAAGCAGATCCGCTGGAGTATTGGAAGGTAACATTTAAAATATGAATCGTTTTAGCTATAACCATTTTTGAATTTTTTGCAGAGCAATAAAACCCAATTTAGTTCGCTAGCACATTGTGCCTTGAAATATTTGTGCGTTCCAGCTACATCAACTGAGTCTGAGCGAACTTTCAGCAAGGCTGGGGAGATCATTTCTAATAAACGTGCGGCGCTAAAACCAAAAGCTGTCAACGTTCTTGTTTTTTTAAAAAAAAACCAATGGCTAGACGAAAATAATTCGCAATAAGACAATTTCTTCAAAAGACAACATGTTAATGGAAAAGACTCAATTTAAAAAATAATATTTACCATCAAAAATCAAATATGTGAATGGAAAAGACTTAGTTTTAATGTTAAAAAATAATTATCTGTGAATTGAAAAGACTTACATTTTATGTTTATTTAGTTTTAAGAACCAATTAATGAAGCAATTGTTTTTGTTCTTCTAATTTTAAGATATGAATATTAATGAGTGAGATTTAAATTATGAAGACATAATTTTTGTTTTTTAATTTTAAGAAATGAGCCTTTATATTTGTTTTTTTTAATATTAAGAAATAAATATGAATAACTAAGCTTTAACTTGTGAAGACATTATATTTGATTTTTTATTTTATGAAATGAGCATTTAATATTTGTTTTTTTAATTTTAAGAAAAAAATTTGAATAAAAAAGCTTTAAATTGTGAAGACCTAATTTTTGTTTTTTGAATTAAAAAAAAAATGAAAATATAAATTTTGTTCGTTTATTATTAAGAAATTAATAACATTATTTTACACAAACAAAATTAATGTTTGCCTTTTCTATATTTTTCTTAATATAGCATAAGATATATGGTATTTACCGCAATCTAAAATATTTGAAAAATTTTTGATGTTTTAACGATATATCGATGTTTTTTTGGAAAACATCGAGGTTTTGAAACATCGAAGTTAAAAACTATCGATGTACCCACTATCGATAGTTTTGCGGCCCTATTTTATGGGTATAACAGAAGTAACAAACAAAGAGTGATCTGAAAGCTGTACGTCAGGTGTTTTAGTTTCAAACTTCTGCTTGTATGCCCTTTGTCCAGTTGATCCATCAAAACCATAACTGCAAATTAAATTGAGTTCAGAACTATCCGGAAATTGCTTGAAGACATCGGACTGCATTTTAATTAATCGCTGTGCAGTATGATTCAAAAGGTTTTGTAGTGAGACTTGAGCAGTAGTTTCTGTTACTTCTATACCGATTGGCCGACACTGCATTTTAGCTTCTATTACTTGATTGTAACTCGGATAAATGTCGCTGTGATGACTTATATTCAAAACCCTAGTGTTGACATATTGCTGCTTGGTTAATGAATTTTCCAGGATGTAGGCTAGAGCTTCATTTGGTGTAAGTGGAGTCGGTTTTTGCATTTGAAGTTGCTTTCTTAATTCCGTTGTGTATTCAGGTCTTGTAATCGTTTCTTTAAGAACCAAGGTCACATTTGTATTACATTCACTCTTAGCAGAAACTGCTGCAGCATGCATAAGAAGATCTGTATTGTTATCTTTTTCATTTGCCAGTTCAGATGCCAATTCCTTTTCAATCTTGGCCCTGCGTTTGTATAAGACAAGGTTGGGCGTCCAGGTTGTTGTGGTATCTTACAGTTTTCATTTAATATAATTGATATTTTAGACGACATCCATTTAGCATGCTTTGACTTAAAACGTTCGACCATATAGTTACATTTTGCAAGTTTTTCTTTTATAAAGGATTCAAAATAACTTATTTTTTTGTTTATTTCTAATCTTTTGTCATCTTCTACGTGGTAATTGCTAATTTTTTTATAAATCCAATCTGACACAAATGATATTTTGCGATTGTTGCTGCGCCAAATATTGAAGAGATCGCTATGACGAAACTCGAACGTTCCTGAATATTGTTGAATTGTGAGAAAAGGGGGACGAACGGGGAAAATGTGTTAATTAGCGACATTTATTTGTACAAGTTGACGTACTTAGTTTTTGTCGGCAGACGTTGGGTCGTTAGTTTTATTCCACGAAACACAGGGGACGCATGTTAATTTTCTACAAAAATACACATATGTATATTGGACAATAAACACATCACGAAGACTAAGACTACACATAAATGCACTAAATTCAATGAATTCTACACACCTTGATCTTCAATTTCCATTACTAACCTGAGTTTGTTAGGACAGAGAATTTTCATTTTCACGCACAAACGTAAACAAAGTAATTTGGCGGCAATTTCTTAATCCTAAGCAGCTGATCGATTGTGTTCTTTTGAAAGCTCGTAAAAAGCGTCACTGAAGCTTTTAAAGCTTTATTTTATAAGTTTTTGTATGTATGATGTATTAACTTTAAGAATTTAAAATAAAAAATACAATACATTAACATAAAAAATTAAACTTTATGCCAAAAAATCGGCCTCTCGGACCATAGTGCAACGGTAAAAGATTTCGACCAAACTTCACAGATCAGCTTAAAAGCATATAATATTAAGAATGACCGAGTTCATTTCTATGGCAGCCACAAGAAGTAGCCATCCGATCTGGTCGGCATGATCCGACAAATTAGCAACGTGCAGCCAAAAGAAGACTCTGTGCAAAATTTCAGTTCGATAGCTTCAAAACTGAGGGATTAGTTCGCATAGAAACAGGCAGACGGACGTACAAAGTTCGATCGACTCAGCTCGTCATGTTGATCAAGAATATATATACAGGGTTGTATGTACTTATACACTTTTAATGAGCACGCTTGTTGCGGGGTTCAATTGTACTAACCTGTTCAGTCTGAGCGAGGTTCCTTTTATTCTTCCTTCCTTTTATTCCTTTATTTTAACTAAGGCAGTATTTGTAAGATAGCTGCGTGTGTATTAATATAAAAATGCATTCGTGGAAGGACTACAAATTGCCTCCCACGAAGCATATTAAGTGCGGATGAACTTTTCAAGTGGTTTGTCTGCTGGGCTGGGCTGATCCTCGTCACTGCGGCTATTAATGTTACATAAGGTGACATGTTTATGACACACATGGCGACATAGGCTACATATTTAAATACGAGATTAACACTACGTGTGGGCCGAGTTGAATATCATGTTCAAGTTTGAACAGGGTGGTCCATCTAGTGTTTGGAATTTGAACTATTCATAATTTGACTTTAAAAACGTCTAATGTCATTCGTAAAGCGACTAATATTTAGTAAAACCTTTGACATTTACAAAATGGGTCGCTATTAGCTTGAAGAAAGTTGGGAAATATTGAAAACATATTTCCAAAGTGGTGAGTCGTCGACTCAAACGACATTTAACAAAAAAAATGTTCCGAAAACTCAATTTGTGGATCAATTCGTGAAGCGAGTTTGTGTAACTGGAATTTTGGTGGGTAAACCAACCCGTGTGAGTACATACACCGGTGCGCTCGACCGAAAACATTGCTGCGGTTGCCAACCATCGGCGTTAACAATTGGACATTTCGCGCACTTCTTTAATGCGAATTTTGCATAAAGACCTTGCCATGAAGCCATACAAAGTTCAATTGGTGCAGCAGCTAAAGCCAATTGACCATCCGAATTGTCTACAGTTCGCAAATTGAGCGGAAGATCGTTTGGCCGAAGAGGGTGAATTTTACCGAAAAATCATCTTTTCTGATGAAGCGCACATTTCCACCTCGGTGGTTATGTTAATAAACAAAATTATCGCATCTGGGGCACAGAAAATCCGCATATCGTCGTCGAGAAGCCAATGCACCCACCACGTGTCACTGTTTGGTGCGGATTTTGGTCTCGAGGCATCATTGGTCCATTTTTCTTTGAAAATTAAGAAGGAGCCAGCGTGATCGTGAATGGTGAATGTTAAGTGATTGATTCTTCGAGAAAATTGAGGCGGTAGATTTGGACGATATTTGGTTTCAACAAGACGGCGCT
Organism: Lordiphosa magnipectinata; assembly: GCA_037044535.1. Classification (NCBI taxonomy): domain Eukaryota; kingdom Metazoa; phylum Arthropoda; class Insecta; order Diptera; family Drosophilidae; genus Lordiphosa; species Lordiphosa magnipectinata. The sequence goes on along the minus strand of JBAMBO010004557.1, from coordinate 88,034 downwards.
ACGTGCCACACAGCGCCCTATCTTCGAAAATCGAATAATCAGCAAATATGGAGATGTGAATTGTCCGCCAAGAAGCTGTGATCTGACACTGTCAGACTATTAGCTTTGGGGTGCGGTCAAGGACAAATGTTATGCAAACAATCCTGAAACAATTGATGAGTTGAAGAACGAGATTCGAGTTGGTATTGCTGACATATGTCTCAAAAATTTGGTGGATCGAATGGGCTACTGCCAAGTCAGCCATGGTGGTCATTTGACCGAAATGGTTTTACACAAATAAATGACATGAACCAACCTTTCCAATAAATGTTCAACCTTTGAAAAATATCGAGTCGTTTTTTTTTGTTAGCAAAATTAAATTAAAATTTTTAAATGGACCACCCTGTACTTTGTGTGGTCGGAGATGACTCCTTCTATGCGTTGCACAGTTTTCGGGCAAAATTATTTTATTTATTTATTTAAGTATTAGCTATAATACATTTGCAGTAAATAATATTTTAACTAATAGTGGAATAGGATAACGAGTGACAAGACCTTAGATCCTAAGTTGCAATTTTTAAGGAACATAGAGATAGTTTCGATGTTTGTTTTATTTACAGTAGCTAGTACAGTAGATGGGGATTGGTTATGAAAAAGAGAGAGCCGGATATTCTCATATTTGGGGCAGATGTCAAATAGTTGTGAGTTGTGGTTAAATCCTGTCCACAATGTTGACAGGTGGGCCGTATGTTGCCAGAAAGGAGGTGGGCGTGTGTGAGTTGACAGTGTCCAATGCGTAGCCGAGAGAATGCGGTGATGTTTGTTCGGGAACAATCTTTTGGGAAATAGATCTTCTCCCGTGTAGAGTTTACTGCCTTGTACAAATGCTGGAAAGAGTTCCAGTCTAGAGCTTGTTGTTGTTTTAGGTGCGCTGTATTCAATCTTTGATGATCTTTTTCGATGCAGGGAATGAATGTATATAGGGGCGACTGGGATGCAAGTTGAGCGGCCTCGTCGGCTGATTCGTTTCCAGCTATTCCTTTGTGACTAGGAACCCAAAAGATTTTAATTTTGGATGGTGTTTTGATGCAAGCACTGGTTCCGATTACTGGGGTTTTTTATAGCTTCTACAGAGGAAAGGCTGTCCGTGCATATAACGAATCGTCCTCTATGTCGTTGGGCAAATCGAACTGCATGAAGAATGGCCATTGCTTCTGCTGCAAAGACCGAGCAATAGGCAGGAAGCCAGCCGGCTGATATTGTCGCTCCAGATGTATCTACACAGGCGAGTGCAGTTATGTTCTGGTTCTTAGTTCCGTCAGTAAACAACCAATTCCAATCACCAAGGCGAAGTTTAGATGTTTTTTCTGCAAAAGCCCCTCGATAGACTTCGCCGGAAGTTGCAAGTGTATAAAAAGAAAGAAATTGATTAACAAAGTAGAGCTAAATCTCTTATGATAGAACAAATATATTGACGAAGATTAAGGGCCGTTTTCTCATGTTCATGTTTTGCTCAAATCGAAATCCATCTAGATTTCGCAACTGGGTGGTTTCAAAGAAAATTTAACATAGAAGCACAATTTGAAACGCATCTCTTTTTTGAGTGATTTTAGCTCCATTGTGAGAAGGAGATACTTCATTGTGACAACAAAATCTGTTACTCAAAATTATTATCGACATAGGAAAACACGGAGGTTTTTCTTTTGGAACGACTTGTTACTATGCACAGTGTATTGTTTTAGCAATCGAGACGATCAAAAAGGAAAAAAAAAGTTCTCAGAAAAAATATATTTTGACATATGTTTTACCAAAATGTTCCAAGAATTGCGAACTCAGAAGCATAGCTCGTAAATAACTCTCAACCGTTTTTTCAGTTCGCTCTGCTCACGTCACTGACCGAAAAAAAACAAAACAAAAGCGCTCTCGGGCTTCCCGCAACCGAATGTGTTCTGTTATCGCGCTCACTGTTAAGTGGCTGTGGTTGACCACACTGCACTGATCGGTCTAACAGCAACCGCATAACAGGCCCAACTCAGTCAATTGGTCTTAAAATGCGCGCTTCTCGAAGACCAAACTGTCAAAATGTTATTTGAAAAGGTTGCGTGAGCAGAAAGAGTCCATACGAGAGAGAATAGGAGAGCGCATAGAATTTGCTGTATACATGGAGTTTCGTTGTTGTACATACAGAAATATGCACGGTTAGATCTTTTAGCTTAAACTTGATCAATTCACATCAACATGTAAGCACGAACTGACATACAAACGCACACAAGTGCATCGGTGCTCAAAAGACCTTTTCTATGCGTGAGTTTGACGAAACGGTCCCAACAAGACCAGAGAGAAAAAAACAAAATAATGTGTTTCTCTCCTCTCACATCCAAAGAGAGGCAGAGAGCATAGTTAAAGGTCTTTTCGGTACCTCATTTCAATGTGGTCGCATAAAAGCAGTCGTTTTCTGACAAAGGCAAACGGGGGACCGAATTTTGCGACCTCTGATTAAAAGTGGACATAATACTATTTGATTAAAAAAGTTGTGAAGCTTATAAATATTGCATTTTTTTTTAACGATATGAAGGTCGTTTTAAGGTCTGTTCAAATTCATAAGTATGTTTTGCACCGATTTGCACAAAGTTCTTTTTTTTCGATAGACTTCGATGTGTGTTAAGAAAATTTTGCCTCAAATGAGTCTGACGATATGATACACACAATATTGGAATTCACCGATACTTCTACGTTAAAACTGAATAGTTTTAAATTAAAGAAATTATAAATCCTAAAAACTATAAATAAAACATTACATGGAATTTTAAAAATTTTTAAGTGCCCCTAACTAACGAACGGTGTATGTCCGACCCCCCCTCTGGAACAATTTTTTTCATAGTTCGACCTTACAAGTACAAAAACATCATAAAATAGTTATCATTTTCTAGATTGTTCTAGACGACACACTGTGCTATGATGGGAGATTAAGCAGCTATGTTAACACAGGCAAATAATTTGGACAAATTTAGATGAAAATTGGGTTATATTGGCCAAATTGTGGAACTTTCCGGCCATATTTGATCAAATTATTTGCGTGTGGAACCATATTTTAAGTTTTTAATTCTGTAAAATCTTTAATCATGGCTATTTTTATCAAAATGTAGCCAAATTATTTGGATGTGTAAACTTAGCTTAAGCAATAAACTAGGGGAATCAGAATGTGCATCTGTAATTTTAGCAATGCACAGTGGTGGGACTTCTATGGAAGTATGCGACAAAAATAGTACGTGTCCTCCAGGTTTATAATTTAACTGTAAGCCTTTAACAATAGTATAAAACTATTTTGAAAAAATTGGTCATGGTCATACGCCCATACCACCCATTTACATATATTTATATACCTATAATTTGAATAAAATATCTTTTCTTAAAATACTTCTGAACACAAAATTTATTAACAAAAATTATAAAGAAAATATTTAAATGCATTTTAAAAACAAAGTAATTAATTAATCCCCAAATAATTCAAAAACAGACTCTTTCAATAAAGTTTTTTTTTTTGCAAGGTAATTTTCTTAGTTGTTGTTAGTTGCGGATCGCGAGATTTTTCTAGTATGTTGAAATCTGTATTTTTTAATATCTTTATTTTTAGCCTCTGCAGCTTCCTCAGAGAGCTCTCCAATCGATACTAATGCTCTGTTAATAACCTCAGGACCGTGTATTAATATTTTATGCACCGAAGCTGGCATGTAATACCATGGATAAGTTTCCACAAGTCCCCTTGCTGTCTCCAGCGCATAATCTCTAAATTTGTCTACATTTATTTTGTAGCCAGAATTTAAAGCCTGCAAAACGGTGGCGCATCTGTTAATTAAGTTTTTTGTCAAGACCTGTGACATTTACTACACACATAACAATAACAAACACATACCAGAGTACATAACATGGAAAGCAAAAACAACAAAACACAAATACCTGCTGCACTCGGATCAGAACATTATGACACTGGGCAGCTCCGGGCAGCTGATGGATTTTTTATATTAATCTATTATTATTAACAATTAATAATAATAAACATAAACATCGTAATCGATCGACATCACAACTAAAAGCTTAAGGGAAAGTACAAACAGTAAACGAAAAACAATCACAAAAGGTCATTTATGATTTTCTTTTGTTTAATACGATATACCACATTAAACAATGTGTTAAATAACTCAAATCATAGTTAATACCTGTTCGAATGATATCCATATCATTAAGAAGCTATTGGACCATTAATTTGTTAATTTGATTTCTTTTAACTTTATTGTCACTTTGAGACAAAACACAACGCACTGAAATGCCTAGCACGAGGTCTAACTTTAAGGGATTTTTTCACAGAGAGCGAATGGTCACAAAAAAAAAACCGTTTGTTTCAAAAAGATAATTTATTTATGATATGATCGACATGCTTCAAAGTGTAAAATTTTGATTTCGGTTTTTTTATTTTTGTCGTATGGGAGCGACCACTGTGCAATGTCTGCAGGTTTTCTTGTATATTAAAGGCACTTCCCATATTTTCCATTTTTGGTTTACTTAATCACAATTCAGACTTTACTGTTTTAAGTAGCAGTTGTTTTTTGTTTTCAAATATTTTTGAGTGTGACCATATGCGCGGATACATAAAAGTACTTAATTTGCATTTGCATGTACATGGTTTTGAAATCAATGAGGATGAAGTAGATTGCTAGGAAATTCATCTATATGGTTAGCATTGAACATGAGCAAAGCAAATGCAGCAAATCCACCTAGATTTGCAAAAACACCAACATTAGAAAACGACCCTAAAATTCACTTAGTAGATTCATCTTGTTAACCCATTCAGTCAAGCGGGACTGTAGCAGTCCGGATAGAATTTTCATCATGACATTAAGGCAAGATATTCCCCTGTAGTTGCTGGCGTTAGATGGGTCTCCCTTTTTATAGATTGGGAAGATAATGCTACGCTTAAACGAGTCTGGGAAGGTCCCTTCATTGTACATGTGCAGTTCTATAAAGTTTGGCGTAGCGTTCTTCAAAAATTCAGCAGATATTCTGTCATCCCCCGGGGCTTTGTTAGTTTTCAAGTTGCCAATGGCCTCGTTAACTTCCGATGTTGAGAAGCATATTGTATTTGTATTTCCGAGTTTGAATTCCACAATAGTTGCTTAAAATGCTGAGCTAAGGACGGTGCGTCAACTTGGATTTTCCTAATGGTTGGGTTTCTATTTATAGACTTAAGAATTGTCCAGTAAGTTTTTGAATTGTGTGCGTTGTAGAGCTCTACTTTCAGATTTAAATAGTATTTATTTTGTTTGCTATAACACTGGGCCTTATATTCCTTATTTGCTTGGAGGTATTTCGTTTTCGAGTCTTTTGTGTTGTACTTTCTGTAGTGTCTTAATAGATCAAAAACCAAGTTGGGCTCAGTTGCTTTTGTCTGCATAGTTTCTGCGGCTTTTACTATCAACTTTGTTAGGTCATTGGCTATAATGGTGGAAACTTTGGTAAAGCCGTTCCACTCCATTTTCAAGCTCGGTTTTATAGTTGCTTTTTTTCCTTTGATTCCAGCGCAGTTTTGGCATTAATGTTGACTTGGGGGCTATATACAAAAAATATAACAAACATAATCAACGAATTTTACAACAAATATACATACTATCACCCGAGAGATCATAGTTAAGAGTGCACTCACTCTTTTGCCTTTGTTCTCAGTTTGTTCGCTCTCTCACTCGGCTGTTAAGTACGATCCGTACCTAAGACAATCCGTTTCAGGCTAATTCGTACTAAAAAATTGAATCCTATTGTCTTGATCAACACAAATTTTTGTATATTTTAAAATTGCCCGGCATTTTTTTTTCTGGGTATAGGAAATTTTCAGACATTAATTAATATTTTCAAAATTGGTCAAAGTTTTTGGGTTTAGCTTATTGGTAAGCCATCTAAAGGCCATTAGGAAGTGTTTTTGGAAAATTATCACAATTTAGGTTAGGTTGAGATGGCTACACTTAGGCTAAAATAGGCCCATTGCAATACCATATAATTTTCTATTTAAGCCAGGGGCGGCTCCTCCCGACTGAACCATTGTGACAACGTTAAAAATTTCAGTAGAGACGGAATGCCTCTACCGGACACTTCCGAGAGGTTGAGTAGAAAGGGGTTACTAAGAGTTTTGAGTCTAGTTTTACTAAGAACTGGGCAATGGCAAAGAAGATGCAGTAATTTATCTTCCTCTTCCTCACACTTGCAGCTTCTACACGCCTGCCGATAAGGCAGTGACCCGTTAGGGCCCCAACCAGAAGTGAGATGACTTCACTACTTAGGCGCAAAAGACTATTTGTTCGTTTCAGGTTAAACAAGGGCCACGTGACTTTAGCTCCAGCGCAAACCGGAAGGTAATTCCATCGTTCCGTAGCCAGGCGCCAGGTTTCATTCCTAGGGATTAGCTTGTAAGATGATAAGGGCATTCCTATCAAGCTCTTCTTCGGGAGGAGCTGAATGGTAGTACCCTGTCTTGCCAGTTTGTCGGCTGACGCGTTAGCCTCAAATGTTGCGTTGCCCAGGCACCCAGATAATGTGGATACAGAGATGCTGAGCAATCGCATTCAAGTGAGCATCTTGGCGTTAAGTTTTCGCATGGCATTAAAATTTGTACCTAGGAATGAGACCACTTATAAAAAGTTTTGATAAGTACACCAAAGGCCGATTTCTCTTCTTCCAGCTAGCTGCTATGTGTCAGATAAGCTCACAAATTATACTGTTATTGGTAGTTTGGTAGTTTATCTGACAGATGGCTCTATGTAAAAGATGTGAAATCGGCCCTAAGTTAATAAAATACACAAGTTTCCTTACAGCTCTTCCATAACAATTTTTAATAGTCCACAGAGTGTGTGTGTGTGTGTGTTGTGTGTGTGTGTTAAAGTGTGTAACTATATAAAATAAATACGACTTTAAAATTTTGAAGTACGCCTAAAGAGTTTGTAGAATATGTCTTAAAAAATATATGAACTATGAATATAACATCTGAAATTTCGCCTCCAAATTGGCGAAATCCAAGTCCAGCTCCTCTTCTTTATATAAAATTGGGTCATCCAGAAAGTTCATATTGTCACTATTGGTTTGCTCCTTTATTAGTGAATTGTAATCAAGTTCACTTGCATTCGGTGATGAGTTCAGCTCTGCTTGTGGCTCAAAAACTTCTATATCGGCTTGCAAATTTGCCATTGGCATTAGATTATTAGAAAGCTCTGCCACCTCCGGCTCCTCCTCGGGCATAGCTCGAATTTTCCCCGAGCGGAGCATGCCTCGGGGTATTTCATTATATGTTTCGGTTTTTTCAAACCATTTAGTATCTCTTATTAAGCTCCTCCTTTTTCCATGGACCGACTTCAACTGATTGAAAACTCCAAAGATTAGAAGTGTTAAGCTTATGCTCTGTCTACTTACCATTTTGGTCGAATATTTTGCCCTTTTATATATTCAGTATTTTATTATATTCAGTATTTTGTTGTTTTTAGTTCGAGCTTTGGACACTGAATGAACAAGTTGAGAGAGAAAGCCTCTAACGACATGTGACAATTAAAAGGATGGCCAACTTGGTTTTGAAATTTTCACTGCTTGTATTTTTCAATAAAATTATTGGATTTCATACATTCCCCCCTTCCAAATGGATTAGCTTATACACTCAGGGGAAAATCGCATGGTAAAAACCAAGACAATCGAATGTGATTTTACTATGCCACTTTTGTTTTAAAATTCAATTAAAATGCATTTTGATTTGACTTAAAACATGTTTAAACATAAAATTTCAGTTGCCCCTTTTAGATTGAGCAAACGCGGAATTCCAGATTGAGAATTACAAGTGCTCTCATGTTTTTAGGCAGATGCACACTGGTCAGAATCGCGAAAAAAGTGGCATAAAGTCGAATATTACAGATATCGAGCTGAAACTTGGTTTCCCTGACCGCCTATATATGGCAACATAGCGTATACGTGATCAAAAATTAAATTTTTGTGAATAAAAAGCTTAAATTTGAAAAGATTTACATCAATTTATTCTACTATTCAACTATTCCATATTATAACTATTACATTCAGTTGTCTTCTACAGCTAATTCAAACGAAAATGGATTTATCTCATCTGATTCCGAGTCATCCGAGTCATGATCAAAACTGTAGTCATTAAGTGAAGACTGCACATTATTTTTTTAATAATAATATGGGGTGCTTCTAAAAGCTCAATTACACCTCGTGGAAGAGTTTGGTTTTTAAGACGAGCTGCCCTTTTCTTTATACCTATATTTGAGATAAGGGGATCTGAGGAGTCCATAGATCTTTAATACAATCATCATATTATTTATCCGTGAATTCTGTCGAGCGTGCATTTGCCTATCACGCTTGTAAAATTTGTTTCGCGCTTCTGGCGCATTTTCGCCAAGACAGCCTACTGGCAGCACTGACGCGGCAATTATCTGTGATCCATGAACCAGAATCTTATGTAGAGTTGGTGACGTCGGATACCATGGGTAATGCAACATGTATGATCGAATGGTTTTATTTGAGAATTTTTGAAATTTTAGTGTATCGACTGCAAATTTGCAGTTAATAGCTATCAGAATAGTATGCAAACTCTCAAGTAACTCCAAGTCGAGTTCTAAAATTGATGCAAATAATTTCGTATTCGAAAAAGCTTTTCTAGCAGTGTTGCCATCGTTTGAGTTTCCCCTCCCATTCTGTTTTGGCTTATCCACATGCAATTCCATTTCATGCCACAATCTTCTTTGTATATGTTTTTTTTTGGAAATCATTTCTAATTTGTCACTTTCGTTTCTTACTTGCCATTTTTTAAACCCTATTCTATATGCGATTTTAAGCAGCAATTCAAAAACGCGTATGCAAGCATGAAGTGGACTTATCCCATACTGAAGATTTCCAGGGTTTGGCTTAAAAGAATTTATATCGGTAGTTTCCATAAATTGTTTTGGGCCTGCACCACAGATTGAACACAATTGGAAAGATTTCGTGCCCGTTAAAAGGTTTAACACTTTCCCATCTATAAGGGTCATGTGAAGGTCATATGAGACGGAGATCTTTCTTTCATTTGAAATTGTCACTACACATGGAGTCAAGTTTTTTATTTGTGAAATATATTGAACATTATCAAAAAATGTTTCCATTTACACATTCTACATACCCTGGCCTTCAACATCCATTATTTGCAATAATTTTGTGTGCAAATTTAAGTGATGTGCAGGTCCACAAAGTTAGCAAATAGTTGACGCCAATTTTATCACAACAATCACTTAACTCAACAGCTGACTTTGATAATCGATAACAATTTTAGGGTTGCCAAACAATCGAAAATATTATTCGATTCTGTGTATATAGACTAACTAGTTTAAAGGTGTATTATCAAAAACTAGTTTTGTTTCCTTAAAATTTTCGACTTTATGCCAATCATTTCGCGATTCTGACCAGTGTGCCTTGTAGAGGGTATATTAAAATTGTCCAGATATTTGTAACGCATAGAAGGAAGCATCTCCGACCACACAAAGTATATATATTTCTAATCAGCATGACGAGCTGAGTTGATATAGCCATGTCCGTCTGTCCGTCTCTTTTCTAGACTATCTCCTCCGTCAGTTTTAAAGCTGTCTCAACCAAACTTTGCACGAAGCCTTTTGGTACGAATAGGCTGCACATTTGTCGGAACTGGCCAGATCGGATGACTATATCATAAAGCTGCCATAGCAACTATTGCTCGAAAAAGTAGTTTTAGTTAGAGAAACTTTTTGTCTTCAACGCAAACGTCGCCAAACCTCGTATTTCTAAGTTTTCTATGCTTTCACATAGTTCCACCAAGTTTTATGAAAATCGGACAACTATATAGTATAGCAGCCATACAAAAGATATGTCTGAGAAAAAGTCTAAGTAAGAAAATCTTTTTTGTTTTCAATGCTATCGATCCCAAACTTGTTACTGATAAATATTTTATGCTACTGCAAAATTCTATCAACTTTGATCCAGATCGGATGACTATAGCATATAGCTGCCATAGGAACTATCGGTCGAAAAAATAGTTCTAGTGAGAAAAACTATTTTGTTTTCAATGGTAGCGTCTTTTATACCTTCCAGTTGTGAGTATAATCAGTTTCTACTCAATTTTGGGGAGTTTGGTCAAAATCGGATGAATATATTGTATAGCTGCCATATAACAAACTGGCAAGCAAATGTTCAAAGTAGTGGTGCCATCAAGCTGCAAGGGTATATAAACTTCGGTCGAGCCGAAGTTAGCTTATTTTTTTTTAGTAAAAACGAAGTAAAGAAATAAAAAAGTTTTTTTTTATAAATTTATTTTAAATATAATGAATCTTAACATGCTAAACTATATTTCATGCATCAGGTAAAACATTATATCATATTGTCCAAAAATGCTCAGTAAGGTTTACCATTTCACCGTGAATAAACGAACAGCGCTTGCAAATCATTGAAATTTATTATCAAAATTCGTGCTGTGAGAAATTTGTTTTACCGAAAAATTATATTTAGCTACGAAGCTCATTTTTGGCTCAATGGGTACGTCTACGATCAGAATTGCCGAGTTTGGTCTAAAGATCAGTCCGAGGCAGTTCAAGAGCTGCCAATGAACGGTCATGGGATCGTACTTTTTCAAAAATAATGAAAATAGACACGTTGCAGTCAATGTATGAATTGGACTTGGTTGACATGTGGTTTCCTCAAGACGGTGCCACATGCCACACGGCTCGCGAAACCATTGACCAATTATTAAATTGAAATTAGTTTTATTTCTTTGTGTTTTTCGTTTTCGTATCTGTAAATTTTGATAATTCTGTTCTTTTGTTAGAGTGAATAACCTTCTTGTTTAGAAACATAGATTTTAAGCATATTTATTCAGTTATTACAGCTGCCATTGGTGAGATACCAGCCTGAATGCAAAAAAAGTATGACAAAATTGGAGCTTGCGGATAGACAGCCTCAGGCGTAGTCGCGGTCAACATTTACATGAAATTATCTTTAAAAAGTAAATGGCAGGCATTGATGTATTGCTCCAAATAAATATTTCATTTACTATTGAAAAATTTTCCGTTTATTTTTAATTTTCAAAAATCAAACGGTTTAAAAATTTACAAAAATTCTTTTTCACTCAATAACAGACTTAAATGCAATTCAAATATCACAAACAATTTCTAAATTGATCACATAATTAAGGAAAATTTACTTTATGGGGCAACATAACTTCCGTATCTGAAATGAGCGTCATTCCGCTCAACGATTACCTGGAGGGGGGCTGGGCGTGGTCTCATTCGAAAGGTGGGGTCTTAAAGTTATGTTACCTCACAGTCAGGCAAGATCATGCGGTGGAGCAACGTGCAAAAAGCATTTGCCGTAGAGGCCTATTTATCCAACGGTCGCTCAGTGATCGCCTTCCGAAATCATTTTTATCTCGCTCCCTTGGCCTCTGTCCCAGACGGGAAATCAATTGTTGGCTGGGTCAACTGTTTTCGTGTAACCGGTAGTGTGGTAAAAAAAAAAACCTGTTGGCGCCCGGCCCGTCAGATCATCAGAAAACGTCGAGGCTGTGGGACAATTCTCCAATCACCGCAGCGTTCTGCTCGCAAGCCTGTAAGCCGAATTCTTCACGATGACCTTTATCTTCATCCGTACAAGTTGGCCATGGCACAGGAACTTTTAGAACGCAACTTTAATTCTCGAAGAAAACAAAAACATGCGATACTGGGCTGCGACAAACCCCCGACAACTCCATCAGAGGCCTTTGCACTCGCCAAAGGTCACAGTTTAGTTGCGCTGCGTTGCGATCACTGAGCGACCTTTGGATAAATAGGCCTAGCAACTGTACAAGTGCGTAATTTTGCAATTACTTTATTATTTTTCGTTTTGATGTTGCCAGAACATAAGTTTTGGTACGTACCAGAAAAGGAACCGAAATAGAAATACGATTCGGTTTGAGTCCCTGCTGAAAACATCCGCTTTTTTCAGATTTTTTCTTCGAAAATTTAGCTTTTTTGCGCAATAAGAAGTGTTGAATGTTACCGATATCAAAAACCAATTGTCTTATTCGGCTTTTAACCAAAAATTTCCATTCATTTTCATTCGATAGACAAATTTTCTTATGGATTTCTGGATTTCAGAACTTTTACCAATAGCGGATCGATCGGGTTCGGAAACGGAAAAGGGGCTCTTTTCATTGCATTCTTTTTTTCCGTAATCCGGATTTCGTAATCAATCCAAGAAATTGGGTGCTTGAATTAAGAAGATTTTTGTTTTTTTAATTTTTCGACCCACTATAAGTACGAAACATTCTTGACTCTAACCCTTTCGACCCCAACTTTTTTTGTGTAGAATGAAAATTTTTTTTTACTTTTAATCTTTTTGTATTTATTTAAGAAGTATTTGGCCAAAATTTAAAACAAAAAAAATTTTTTCTTTGAAACAACTTACAATTATTTTAATTTATTTTGAAAAAATATGTATGATATGACAAAAAACTGTTTTTATTATTATTACAGCAAAGGTGGACTTTGCATTTAAGGCATTTGAACATTGGTGTTCCTGTCTTGAATAATCAGCAAAGGCCTTTTTCACCAAATACTACCCAATGTTCCACTTTATCATAACGTTGTGAGACTGAAGGATTCGGCTGGAACCTATACTTTTAAGAGTGATGCGAAGACACACTGCTTGTTGGGGAGCCCAGGTATACTATCGAGCTATCCCTTTCAAAATTCGATGGTCGACCTCTCTTTTTTTCGAACAAAGTATTGGCAGTACATTTTAAAAGCTCATGAGCAACTTCGATTTGAAATTTTATTAACGGAATATGCTTTTGCCCTGGGTTTATCAATTTTTAATGCTTTCTATATAATAGCCACGCATTTGTAACGGATGTTCCCAGGCACCAATAAAAAGTTCTGATGTACCACTTCCTTGAACGATGGTTGACCTTGTACAGCTCCATGAGCATGTCGGCCAAATCTACACTTCCCATACCCTTATTGTAAGAAGCAACAATCGCGGGTCTTGCAACATCAATATACGCTTTTTCTTTTGGATTACAACGTTTGCATACCCCAACAGGTTCATGGTTTTCACATGATGATATGAGTTGAACTGGCTTATTGTCAAACCATTTCACACATACAAGATTATTGTTGATTTCACATTTTATATCAAAAGATCCTCTTCCACGCTTTTTTATCTCGGCATCTGAAAGCAGTTGACAATTGCTTATGCGGTTTTTACGTACAGTTCCTGTTGCAAATATGCCCATTTCCTTCAACGAAATCAGAAGGCTTACTGACGTAAACCAATTAAAATGTTTGTCTTTGGGAAGACCTTTTGCCAAATATAAGACTACATCAGAAGATATTCCCAAGCCATAAGCAGGACAGGTGCCTTCACCAACATACAGCGTAAAGTCGTTAACTAATCCAGAGGTTGCAGCACGCGTAAACATTTTTAGACCCCATTTGTGAGGCTTAGCTGGGTTGTATTGCTTATATGACGATCGACCTGTAAACAAAAAATTAAACTAAAGTAACAAGTTCATTTCGGGTTCGAACCGGTTCGGTTCAAAACCGGTTTGCAGCCCTGGAATGTATACCTTTGAACGCAATGATTTGTTCATCAATACTTTGATGCTCTTCCTGGGGTAGTTTACAAAAATTTTCTTTGAGACTGTTTAGTATTTGTCTTGAAGTTAGTAGTTAGTGTTTTGTCTTGAACAGCTTGTCATAGTTTAAATCTCCTTTTTTGGATTGTTTAGTACATATTATCGTTGAAGTGTAAACATAGCTTTATCTTTCCAAATCTTCCGCGCGGCATTGAATCTGTTATAGCGGTAAGCTTTAAATCTTTTGTCCATGCCATTTTGAGTTGCGGCAATTTTAAAACACCCAAGTACAACAAAATACCAATATATCGTTTGATATCCTGTTCAGTACATTTAAGCTCTATGCCGTGTTCTTGCAGCCCATTCAAATCAGTTTGCTTTGTGATCAAATCAATAACTTGGCTATCAAAGAAGGTGTAGAAATAATCTACTGGCGTCGTGAAGTGGTCCACTTTTAAAGCATTTTCTTCCCAACTACTCTCTGGAGGTTTAAATGGCCTTGTTCTCCACTTTAGTGTCTTGGGGTCAACTTTATCAAAGCAATTATCCGCAACAACACAAGATTCCTGCTCACACGCTTCTGCAATCATATTTTCAAGAAGGTCAATCTCTATGGTTTATCCTCTTTCCACGATCCCTTCCAAATTCTTCTCCAGCACTGCAGAAATGTCTTCCATCTCATCACCACTTTCTTCGTCAGTAGAAGCATCCCAATCAAAGTTAATAATCCTCTCAATATCTTCATCTGACAATCCTTTCTCTTTCGGTCTCATATCTAAATACAAATATATTTATTACCACAATGGCCCAAGGTTGCTCCCAAGCAACATTACAACTTTGAAAATTACTCACCTGGTTATTATTTGAAACTAATTAAATTTAAATTCAGCTCCGTTAAGTTGAATCTTTGCTTAAAAACATTTCATTTATACTTTTTATATTTTTGAAATTATTATAAAAGTAAATCACTAACTTCAAAAGCTTCTCCGAATTTCACAACAATATTTTCTGAGATGCACTTGCAGTCTTTTGAACAGAACTTCGCTAAATGATCTTCAAATGTGTATTTTTTTGCTCGCATTTTGGGTAGAATCACTAAGAATGAGCAGACAAAAACAAAAGCAACGCTTACCGTTAGCTGCTAAGCAACCGAAGTTGCTCACAGGCAACGTTGGGGTCGAAAGGGTTAAGTACTTAAAGTTTTAGATTAGTATTTAGAAATGATTTCAACTTAATCTTAGCACACCCAAGAACAAAACATAATTAAAACTTTAAGTACAAAACGATATCAATTCCCTCTTGGTAGTTTTAGAATCTAGATGATAGGAAAATTTACCGATGAAATTATGATTTTAAACTCAGTTGACTATCAAATTCAGAATTGCAGTAAATTGTTACTCTGAGAGAATCAAAAGTCTTAGTAACTGTAAATTTCGTCTAAATGATTCTAATCAATTAAACTCCATTGTGTGTGTGCTCTTGCTCTCTGTCGGCCGCAGCCTGCTCTCTCTCTCTCTCTCTCTCTCTCTTTCGCTCTCTCTCTTCAGTTGGCGGCCACCCACGTTCAGGGTCCGTGTGCGGAAAGCTCACATCTTTGCCAGCGCACTGGACATGTAGTTGTGCGTGGCGGTTCGTGAACTTGTTAGCATTCGCATTCAGTTTAATTTCAAACGGCAACGGACTAACATCGCGTGTGTTGCGGCATGCCCCAAGGCGCGTCTGTAAATATTTAAAAAAAAAAAAATTTATTCCTAAATTGCTTAAAACTAAAAAAAAAGTGATTTTATGTGTGTGCTAAAAAAAATTGGTCAGTGCAATAAAAAGAATTCGGAATCCTTGATTTAATATCATAAATAAATATCAAAGGGAGAAAAAAAAAACTCAAAGTGCGAAGGTGAAAATTCTGCCCACTCTCTGGCTTACGCTCTCTCTCTCTCTCTCTGACTCGCACAAAACTAACGGTTTTCGACAAAAGCTCGCTCACCTCGCACATGCGTGTGTGTGTGTGTGTGTGTTCAGCCATCTTTGTTGCCCGCGTCTGTGTTAGCATCCTGTGGCAAGTTCTTCACTCAAGGATAACAGTCGTAAAAGTACAACAATGTAATGAAATATATCCGAAAATATCATCATCATTATCATTCATCATCATTGTCAGCATTTATATGTGTAGCAAAGTAGCATGTTCTGAGGGTGGCGAATGGGGGAGGGATTTTTGTGTCGCATCAAAAACTATTTACGATTTCGGATTAACTTTAAACTAGTCAAACACATGTAACAGGTAAACCCGCTCTCACTTTCTCTCTCTCTCTTCCGCTTGGAGTAACGGTTAAAGGGCACACTCTTTACACACAGTGTCAATAACAACACACACGGAAAGCTATTTCAATGTCATAAAATAATGTTAAGTTCGCATTAAAATGTGAATGCCGTTGAGATTTTAACGAGTATATGTGGGGGGGGATCAGGTTGTCAAACTTATTTTATTGTTATATTCAAAAAAATAAGAGTGAAATTTCAAGGTGAATAAATAAAGTCGTATATTAGCGCTGTTTACTAGAGTACTTACATCGGGGATACTTATGCTAAAGGAAATGGCTCTGAAAATGCAATTGAAATTTTATTAGTTTTGTTTCTGGCTGCAAATTTTCGATAAAATTAGAAGACTTGAAAGAATTCTTAATACAAATATTTAAAGTAAAAGGTTCGGGTTGTGGAACGGTTCCTTAGCTTTTCAAACTTAAGGTTTTTGTTCGATTAGTATGGTTAAACCATTTAACCTTCGGTTTATTTTTGTGTTGGAGGATACTTATAGGTATAATTTACCAATCCATTTGAATTTGGTTTTTGTGTGATTCAAAAGGAATGAATAACGGGCGAAGACACAACGGACCACTAAGCGCACATCGCTGTATTTCAAGGTGAATATCTACTAATCAAAATAATGAACCTTCTCAGTAATTGAGTACAAATTATAAGAGCTTACAAAAGCATTAGGCAATCCAAAAAAAAATGAGAAGGCCAAGCTAACTTCGTCAGTGCCGAAGTTTTTATACCCTTGCAAATGCTGTTTTTGAAATGTCAGAGTTTAAGAACGCTTACATAAAAATCTAACAATTTTTTATCTAAAACCCATTTTCCGACAGGTAAACATCTGATTTCGACCAAATTTCACGAATCTTTTTGAAAACATATCAAATAACCAATCGCGGAGTTTAAGAAAGATAAAATTTAAAACAGAAAAGTTTTTCTTACTAAGACTCATTTTCCGACCGATCGGTCCTGTGGCAACCATAAGATATAGTCACCCGATGTCGATCAACTTTTTCAAATTAGTTTGAAAGAGTGTAATATTAAGAATCACCGACTTTAAGAACTATTTATTTGAAAACAAAAGTTTTTTTCACTAAGACCCATTTTCCGACCTATTGTTCCTATGACAGCTATAAGATATAGTCATCCGATCTTGACCAAAATTTGCAAATCTGTTTTAAAGCATATAATATTAACAATGACCGAGTTTAAGTCCGCTAACATTGAAAACAAAAAAGTTTTTCTTACTAAGACCCATTTTTTGACCGATGGTTCCTATGACAGCTATAAGATATAGTCATCCGATCCGGTCGGTCTCGACATATTAGTAGCGTGCAGTAAAAAGAAGACTCTCTGCAAAATTTCAGCTCGATAGCTTTAAAACTGAGAGACTAGTTTGCGTAGAAACAGACGGACAGACAGACAGACGGATGGACCAAGCTCAATCGACTTAGCTCGTCGCCCTGATCAAGAATATATAGTTTATGGGGTCGGAAATGAATATTTCTATGCGTTGCAAACTTCTGGGCAAAATTATAATACACTTTGCAAGGGTATAAAAACAGTTCTAACACTATTTTTGATAGAAATATTTGTACTCAGCTTGAGTTCATAAAATGATGAATACTTGATGACAAAAAATATTCGACTGTCAAAACGACTTGATGCAACAGCTTACACTCAGAAAATTATTTTTCTATATATCCAAATGTTTGGTTACGCCGGCTCAAGGTCATCCGTCCCATCCAAATGAATGAAAAACGGTGGGGTTTAAATATGTTTCCCAATATATTTCGGGCCCTCATCGGGGTCCGTCTTCAGAGGGTTAACAAACAACATTGATACAATTAACAAGCTTTTTTCTCGAACTCTATTAACAATAGTAAAACCTATACATACATTGATATGGGACAAGAAACAATTGCTCGCCACGGAGTTTGATGTAAAACTAATTAAACCTAATCTTTGTTTTGTTCAAGTAAGTGTCTGTATATGAACGCGCAGTTCTCTGTATCCGTTTTAAAGTTTAGCCTAATGTTTGTTGGTATGTTGATTATTTGTAGCATCTCCAGAGTGAATCGCTTGTTGTAGTTATGCTCTTGCTGTAGAATGCTCCTGGCATCAATATCGGGAGAGTGACCACTCTCAGCACAGTGGGCCGCAAGTGCTGTTTTTTGTGTGTTGATTTCGTTTCGTTTCTTTATATCTGACTTGTGTCCAGAAAGTCTTGTCTTAAGTTTTGATTTTGTCGTCCCAACATATATTTTATTACATATATTAGTCCCGTCTCCAGTGCATGGTATTTGGTATATTAGATTATTTTTGTCCAACTTTGCAACCTTACTCTTCATATTGTTGAACAGTGGAGCCATGGTGAATGTTCCCTGTCATATAAGTCAGCTTTGGCGATTCTTTCGGAGTAATGTGGAATATATATTAGTGACGGATCTATAAGATTTGATCTGTTCAGCACGTGATTTTTTGGTTTCTTTTCCAATTCCTTTGATGATCGTCTTTATGATATTGTGAGGAAAATCATTTTTTGTCAGTAGATTTTTTATTACGCCTAAATTGTCATTGTGATAACTTTGGTCACTGGTATCTATTATTCGCTTGGCAAGGTTTTTAGCTGTATTTATAATCATGTTTTTATGGATGTTTTGAGTAATAATTTATAATTCGTCCTGAGGCTGTGAGTATTTGGTACCAGTTAACCTCTATATTATTATTAATTCTGTGCTCTGCTGCTATCTGCTTCTAGTTCTAAGGTAAATTGTATGTCCTTGTGGTAAGAATTTAGCACTTGTAGAGTGGTTTGGATGTCGTCTTCTCTGACTATCGCAAAGAGATCGTCAACATATTTGGTTAAAAGTCTGGTGGTCTTCTTCCATGATGATGTCCGCTATTATTGGTGAGGCTTTCAACTGAATATACAATTCCTCCTCAAACTTAAAGTATCTGTTCTCATTGATACAAAAGTTTAACGCTTCCACAAACTGTTTTTTGGGCATATTTGTGTGGTTCTTGATTATATTTAAAACAAGAAAGAAAGTCGGTCAAGCCCGACTATAACATACTCTGTACCCTTAACGTCGCAGCTCGCATTTGCTCACGAGTTATACGCGCTCATCTCTAAGTTTCACTCTCTCTCTCTCTCTCTCTCTCTCACTAAGATTGCCGTTCAATAGAATGCTGTACAAGGTATCTCTAGAAGGTACGAACGATCTATCTGTACGAGATATGACGTTTTTTCCAAATTGCGGGAGCTGGAGGGGGCGTGGCAAAAATTGAAAATAAACTTGATCTGCCTGCAAGTATAAGAAATATATGCCCCATACATGTCAAACCTCTATCTCTTACCATCTCTGAGATCTCTTTGTTCATACGGACGGACGGACATGGTTATATCGAACCGGCTGTTGATGCTGATCAAGAATATATATACTTTATAGGGTCGGAAACGATTCCTTCTCCCTGTTACATACTTTTGCACAAACTTAATATACTCTATGTACCTTCGGTACAGAGTATAAAAATCACCCTGGTATCGCAGTCGCCCTAAAATGCAAAAAAAATTTCTATATTTCAGAAAATTTTTTCTGAATTTTAATTTATTTAATTTTAGAAAAATATATTTTGTTTCTAAATTGGCCCATTTTTTAGGGCGATTTTCTACTAATTGGGACGAAATTGTCACTTTTTAGAGCGAAATGTTTTTATACCCTTGTAGAGGGTATATTAAAATTGTCCAAATGTTTGTAACGCATAGCATAAAGCATTTCCGACCACATAAAGTACAGTGAGAAAAAAAATTAATCTAAAATCTAGATTGAAAATCTCGTTTTCTGGAACCTTGCAAGCTTAAAAAACAAGATTGAAAATCATTGAAATGAAAGCTTAGAAATCTTAAAAACAAGATTTATCATCTCGCAACTTATCAGTTGCCTGTAAAGAAATTTGGAATTTTTTTTTGATTTATATAGATTTATTTTGCTAAAAAAAAACAATTCCTCTTCCTTCCTTCTTCGTTCAATTACACATTGGCACGGCCGATTAGTCGATTTTGCCGTAGGGGGTCAATTGTTAAGCGCAGCCAGTTGCAGTATAAGTACTCAGGCTGCGAAAATCTCTGCTCTTATACTGCTACTGGTTGGACCTAACAGTTGACGGTCGGTGGTAAAGCGGTGGTGTTAGTGTTTCAGTGCGCAGAAGGTACTGGGCTCAAGTCCCAGTATCGGCGGATTAATAATTTACAATTTATATAAGTTTTTTCAGAAAGAAGAAAATGTAAATAACTAAAAAAACTAACTAAACCAACCAAAATCACAACTTTCCCTCTTCCTCCCACCCATCACCTAAAAATAAAAAATGCTTAATTTATTTTTGTCTTTTTTTCATATTAACAAATGAGTTTGTTTTTCTTAAAGTCTAGTATAAACGATCTTATTTCAATATTGTTGGATTAGGACTTAAATTGAGAATATAATCTTGGGTTAAGATTATCTCGTCTCTGTCGAATTCTGACACCGTATCGTCTCGTTTCAAGATTATTATCTGGGTTTTAGATTGATTTTTTTCTCAGTGTATAAATAAAGTTCATAAAGTTCTTGATCAGCATGACGAGCTGAGTTGATATAGCCATGTCCGTCTGTCCGACTGTTTCTATGCTATCTCCTCCGTCAGTTTTAAAGCCATCTTAGCCAAACTTTGCACCAAGTCTTTTGGTATAAATACGCTGCACATTTGTCGGAACCGGCAAGATCGGATGACTATAGCATATAGCTGCCATAGGAACCATCGGGTGAAAACGGAGTTTTAGTGAGAAAAACTTTGTTGTCTTCTCCGCAAACGTCGCCAAACCTCGTATTCATAAGTTTTCTATGCTTTTACATAATTCCACCAAGTTTGATGAAAGTCGGTCAACTATATAGTATAGCTGCCATACAAAAGATAGGTCTGAAAAAAAGTCTTGGTAGGAAAAACTTTTTTGTTTTCGATGCTATCAGTGCCAAACTGGCCTCAGGCTCACCTAGGACTCTCTCTGCAATGCGCTCACATTCGGCGCAATGCAGTTTTTGGTATACTATTGTGACCATGTTGCTTACTGCAGACCAAGTCTCTTCCGAGTCAAGTATGATGCTCACCAGAATGCAAGCGGCTGGTGTCCTCCCCACTCTCAGGCTCAGCTCATTTCATTCTTGATTTAATTGCGGACGGACAAAAAAATGAATTTTCTGCGTCTTGTTTGACCTCCTGTGAGTCTGTTCAGCTTGGGTCGTCCTCGTTTTCATACCTCCACAAGTTTTCTGTCAGCAGGGATACGCAGAGAAGGCATAGCTACTGATTAAATAGCCTTTTTATTCCATGTGTTCTACAAATCGCTTTCGACCCAATAACACCGTGGATCGTTTTTGGGTCGAAAGCGATTTGTGTAACATATGGGTATAATTCGGTTATACTTCAGCAAACTGCAAAGTTTAAACTAGCATTCCATGAATCTGTTATTTTACATTTTCCAAAATATTTAGTTACGCCAATTATATATATGGATGTGTTCCACATATCGACGTCGATTTCCGTATGAACTTATGTATTTCAAATTAGAATTGCTGAAGTTTATATGTGAAGTGCCAAATATGTCAATGATTACTAAATCTGGTCGACAGAAAATTGTAATTTTTTGATGATTTTAATCCGCGTGGCTTTCAGCAGTCGATTTTACACAGAACATTCAAAGTTTCTAAACAATATCAAGTGAACGAAGATGTTTTCGTCACTTCATATGTAAAGTTATGGGATTTCAAAACGAAGTGAGAACGTATATACGGAAGTTGCCGTCGAAATGTGGAGCGTACCCTATAAAGTAGCCTTTTTAAAACTGCTAGAAAAATTTTTGTGTGGAAATCTAGTTGTCCTCCCATAAATTCTAGTCTCGAATTTGACTTGGAAGGCATATTTCGACAACATTATGGCATTACTCATACTGCGTGTTTGTTTTTTCTCAGTTGCTTTAATATGTATACTATCCTAGAGTCTTCATAAAATGAACTAGAATTGTAAAAAGTTGAAAAATTGGTTTTTCGCCAATATCTTGGAAACTGAAACTAAGGTATGACCTTGACATGCCAATTCGTATTCACTATGGCTTAACAAGCAGGAATTAGTTAAACATGCTCGGGATACTCACAAAAGGTCTCAACTGTGTCATAGAATATTAAGCTACTCGAAGGTAATCCTTTCACTCCTTAACTGAATGCAAAGCCAACCAATTTGGTTTTCATTTATTGATCGAAAAAAGCCTAAATAAGTCTTTTTTTTTTTTTGGTCATATTAAACACAAGTTAGCCCTCATCAAAAACAAGTAGAAACCACTTGGCACAAATCCCGTAAATTTTTTTTTTTTTTTTTTTGTCGATATGTTACAAATCCCTTTTGCATGTCAAAAGTTAGACAGAGACAGAGTGAGCGAGCAAGAGAGAGAGAGGGAGAGAGAGGGAAAGAGTGACTGAGTTTGTAAAACTTTTTCATTACGTTTGCACATCAACCTTAAGTTTTGTCGTATATCTGGATGACCTTTATGCAAAATCGCTTTTTGCCACTTTATGTTCGGTTCGACCCAGCCGCATCGTCTGATGCATTATTAAAGGACAGCTGCTGTTTTATTCGACACTCCCCCCCCCCCCCCCCCCCACACACACACACACACACGCACACCCATGATATAAATGAAATGCAAAATTTATGTTAAGGCTCCGTTGCGGTTGCCATTTTTTTTTGTTTAATGCTTTATTGATATGCCATTAGCGCAGACGCATGGGAAATAATCATTACAATTGTAGCAACAACAACATAAATAATAAGAATAATTGTAAAAAAAGAAATTATTGAGGTGCAAGTGCAGCCTAATTAAAAGCGCCTACACAACAAAGGCTCCTCCTCAGCGTCGTTGGTGCAAGAAATTGGCAGCAAACCTTGAACAAAAATAAAACAACAAAAACAAAAACTCACTTTTACCCGATTTGGTGAAGCCTTGTTGGCACAGCAGTTTCTAGTTGGTGGTTTTCTATGAAGGTGAGTTATCCACATTTATTCCCTTTTTCCCTTTTTTAATTAATCTGCCCTCAATCAATTATGCTCGAACCGAAACCGCTTTCCACTTTCAGCAGCCGCAACTTAAATTGAGCCATTAGCTCGTTAAATCTCATAAAAAAACAAAAACAACAACAACAACAAATAACGAGATGTACAGAATTTATGTGGAAAAATGAAGCGCATAAAAAATTACGCGCATAATTAAAAATTGAAATGAAATCGACCGAATCGTACAAATTACCACATTATAAAGCAGCGCACACAAATTATGTCTTATATTTGCCGTTTAAAAACGTTTTGATTGCAGCTAAATTATAGAGTAGGAGGAGGTTGAATTTTGTTTTAAATGATTTTGGAAAATTTGAAAATTTTAAGCGTACCACCGGTTGTGGGTCAGAGTTTTTTAGCTTGAAAACTTTGCCAAAACCGTTCACCTTCAACAGCTTTTGGCGTTAGCTGAAAATGCTTCTCTTCGGATTCGTTTAAAGAAAAATCCCATTCTCTTGTGCAACACTATGAAGCACACAAGCCAAGAGATTGAGATGACTTGGGCCTTTCTCAGTCAAATATCTTTACACATATAATATTATAGATTACAAGCTTTCTATGTAATTAACTAAATAGACTTTCTCAGTGGCATTCCGCTTACTACACCCAACTGCCCAGCTTCTAGAGGGATATTAGATTTTCCAATAATTGGGAAACTCAGAAAGAAGAGAAAATTATAAACTATTTTGAATTTCGCTTTAACCTACAAAAAATATCTTTGTATTACCCCGTAAAAAAAAGTTTTAAGGGATTTTTTTTTCAAGTTTGTCGTAAAACTTTTGTGAAAAATTTGTTACAAATTCATTTTTAACCTAATGTGCATCGCTCGCTAGCCACTTTTTCCCATCTTTCTGTCAATTTTCAGATACCATCTCGAAAAAACGAGACGAATCGATCCATTTTGGGAGAGAAAAGAGCGAAAGTGCTAACCCTCAAGGGCATACCAATAGTAGTCAGAAGGCTGAATGAATCTGTATTTGATATTTGGTCTGTTTTTTATACATTTTTGGCTTAGACCCATGCAATGTATCACACACTCTTACCTCGCCGCGTCGCACAGTGGGCGAAATGACCAATTTAGCTGTTTTTTTTTCTTAAAATCTATAAAAACGAGAAGGTCAAGCTAACTTCGTCTGTGCCGAAGTTTTTATACCCTTGCAAATGCTGTTTTTGAAATGTCAGAGTTTAAGAACGCTTAGATAAAAATCTAAAAAATTTTTAACTAAAACCCATTTTCCGACAGATAAACATCTGATTTCGACCAAATTTCGCGAATCTTTTTGAAAACATATCAAATTAGCAATCGCAGAAGAAAGAAATGAATGAAAATTTAAAACAGAAAAGATTTTTCTCACTAAGACTCATTTTCCGACCGATCGGTCCTATGGGCAACCATAAGATATAGTCACCCGATGTCGATCAACTTTTTCAAATTAGTTTGAAAGCGTTTAATATTAAGAATCACCGACTTTAAGAACGATTTACTGAAAACAAAAAAGGTTTTTTCACTAAGACCCATATTCCGAAAGATCGGTCCTATGGCAGCTATATGGTATAGTCATCCGATTTTGACCAAAATTTGCAAATCTGTTTGAAAACGTATAAAATTAATGATGGCCGAATTTTATGACGCTAGTATTGAAAACAAAAAAGTTTTTCCTACTAAGACCCATTTTCCGATCGATCGGTCCTATGGCAGCTATATGTTATAGTCATCCGATTTTGACCAAAATTTGCAAATCCGTTTGATAGCATATAATATTAATAATGGCCGAGTTTAAGGCCGCTAACATTGAAAACAAAAAAGTTTTTCTCACTAAGACCCGTTTTTTGACCGATGATTAATTAATTAAATTAAATTATTTTTTCAAATAAAAACGCTCGGAATTTCTTTTTTAAACATCAAGAAAAAATATTAAAAAATAGAACAAAAATTTTGTTTGTTTTTTTTCCTTCTTTCGTAGAAAATAAGGTATTAATAAAGAAAATCTATGGATAAACACCGAATTAATATTCGATGAACGCAATACATCAAAGCTTGGGAGAACATTTCTAATTTCATTACGGTCCAGCTTACTTCAGGTTTTCTTATATAAAACTGTATAAAAAAATAGTTTTCCAAAGCGAAAAAATTCTTTGTGGGGATATCTTCGTTGAGCCGCACTAAAAAAAACTTTTGTTTTGATGTTGACACTGCGCCTTAAAAGTCCAACAAATGCAAGGTTAGCACATATTAGCAGGTGATCTTGGAAATTTTTAAACAACAAGGACTCACACTGCCAAAATAAGTTAAAGGCGACTTGGACATTTGTGAACATTTTTAGTTTTGCTCCACGAAAGACAGGTGTAGGCTACTAAGTTCAGGTTGTTAATACGCGTTACTTTCACTACGTCTTACAAGTAATACATATATGGACTGGTCACTTACATTGATTTTTTGCTTAATATTAATATATAAACAAGCTTTTTTTGTAAAGCAACGAGAACTTTATATTTCACAGCTTAATTAACAAAAACTGCAAAAATGCGGAAATTAATTGAAAAGCACTTGCCAAAACATATGTTGTGTTTGATAGCTCACAGCGGCATAGCGACATAATTCCGACGACATAATTTCATCCAGTACATTTGGAATCGAAATTATATCGTTTTAAAACGACATTATTCCGACACAACAAAATGACATTATTTCGCTCGAAATTATGTCGTTTCAAAACTACATTGTTCCGACAGACAAAAGCGACATTATTCCGACAAAACAAAACGAAAATTTTTCGACTAAAAACTCTAATTGGAACGTCGAAACTATATCGTTCTAAAACGACATAATTTCGATCGACCAGTTACAAAATTTAAAGACGCTGACATTTAATTCAAAATAAATTTTATATTTAAAGCAAGGGTTTTTGTCTCACACTGTTGCACTAAATGATCGCTTCAATAAACAAGATTTATTTACCTGTGTCGATAACGATGTCGATGTTGAGAAACTAACAAATTTGGAGGATATGGCGTGGTTAAGCATATCAGCATCATCCCTGACCTCGACTCATTCAAATTTAAGCGCACTGACTGAGTCTTCATTTGTTCATTAAAACCCATGCAATATTTTTGTGTCGTGAACCCAAACTCTGTCCTTTTGAGGCCTTGCTATCGCATTAATGTGTGCGAATCATGTTGGGATTGAGTAGTTAGGAAAAATCTTTTGAAAAACGAAAATTCCAGGCGTATTGCTGAATTCGATGGCGAATTTCAAGAAGAACAAAAAGCAAAGTGTCCGATTTGCAATCAAATTGTAACGAAGTCCTAAAAAATGTTTATATTTATACATAGAAAACATTACAATTGGTTACAAGCTTTTGAAATAGAGAAGATAGCAAACTTTCCATATGTATTTTTGGTCGCTGAATTCAAATCAATTGTCCGTTTTTCGCCACTACGTTTGGTTTACAGAGATATTTGCATTAACGTGTGTTGTTTACATTTATACGTGCTGTGACCGCATTAATTAACCTTGACCAACCAAATTTGTTGTAATGTAAGTTGCATTGAATGATACCAAAAGAAAAACCAGAAACAAGAAAAACCAAACACGTTTTGATTTTGTTCATAAGCGACAATTTTAATGGATTTTAAAATGGAAAATATGTTTATTTTATGATAAAATTATTTTTTTTCCCATGTTTAAAAAATTCTGAAAAATGGTCTGATGACAGAAAAAATCTTAGGAAATATTAATGGATAGTCCTCCTCTAATTTACCACATCTTCAGTATTTTGATATAATAGCTCTTTTTAAAGTTATGGCCCAAAAACTATAAAAATGTTCCATTTTTGTTTTTGCATGATTTTGAAATTTTTTGTAGTTTGATTATAACAAGGAGGACCACCGGACCCGACCACCGGACCCGACCACCGAACACCGAACAAATTACCCTAAATTTGAAACAAATATAATATTTTCTAAGATCAAGTCGAAATTACGATAAAAACTAGAAAAGGCACTAAGGCAAATTAACCCGAAAATTTAGAAAAATATACAAGTTTTTCTAAAAAATTTATATTTAGGGCCACTTTTCTAAAATTCAGAAAATTTTTTCTTAAATATAGAAATTTTTTCAAAATCTTAAGGCGATTTCGATTCTAGGGCGATTTTCTTAAATATAGAAAAATAATTTTCTGAGTGTAATTGCTATGGAAGTCATATCATTTCTCCACCCCCCTTCAAAGTTCATTTTAACCAGCTGTTATCAATATGAACCTTAACTTTTTTTCTCTGTGCAGAAGCTGAATGAATCTTTATTTGATATTTGGTCTCTTTTTATACATTTTTGGTCTTTTTTTATACCATTTGGGAGTGCGTTATCTTAATCTATTCTTGGTTGACCCACACTTATGTTCAAACGCAAGCAGATAGTTGTGATCTCTGTACTTGTGCTTAAACGCAAGCAGAAAGCTGCACTGTTCAAATATCTTTGAACAGCATAAGTTGTCCAAATTTGTAACAGGCTTCAAGATAATGTTGAAAAACTGTTAAAAACATATTTTTTTTATGACATTTTTGTAATTTTAAATATAAATGTGATGAATTTGATGTGCAAAGTGATTGACAAAGAAAAGTTATGTAGACCGAGAGCAAGAAGCAAAATTCAAAAAGGTTTATGAGATATGCAGTTATAAATTTAGAAGCTGAAAACTTTAAAGTTGAATGAAAATAAAAACGGCAGCAAGCCACACCAAACCCAGGAGAAGTTTTAATACTACAATGTGTCTCAGTGTTATTTATCGGGGATTACCAACCTTAACTTAAATACCTATAACGTAGAATGCGTCGATGCTCTTAAAATACTTGGTATTATTTTTGACAAAAGAATGACCTTTAAAAATCACTGTTTATATTTAAGAAATACACTTGAGAAAAAACTAAATGTAATCAAATACCTAACTTCAAAGCACTCTTTAATCAACGTAAACACTAGGTCCATAATACTCTCCAAAATAGAGTATGGACTTCCAATTTTTGGATGGTGCGCAAAAACTCACCTAAGGCTACTTAAGCCAGCCTATCATACCGCAGCACGTCGAAGCATTAATGCCTTTCCAACATCGCCGATGAAATGTGTACTGGCTGATGCTGGGTTACCATCTAGCTATCAGCTAAACTCGTCTCCAAACTGTTTTGCACACCAAACCAACTCCTTTGAAATAATATGCAAAGCTTTATCCCAAAAGAAGCGGTATAAGCACCTCTCCACTCTTCGGCGTTGCGCTTCACTCGCAAAGAATCTGAACATCCTGACACCAGCAAGTAATAGGAAGTCCACAGCACCACCATGGCTACTACGCACATCCTCAATCAATACCGCCCTACTCCAGTTTCCAAAGAACAACACTACAACTTTTCGCAGAAGAGTCTGCAAAAGCCAACTTTTTAAACCGGTCCTGGTTGTATACCGATGGAACCAAAACAGAACACATCACAGCATTCGCTTGTACCAACCACGAAGGGAAAGTCTTTGCATCCGGATGGCTTCCAGAATACTGCTCTATATTCTCTGCTGAAGCAGTAGCAATCCACAAAGCAATAGTCAGCCTATCCACAATAGAAGCAGTACGGAATATCGGCAATCTAAATCCCGTGGTCTGTCAAATACGGGACGCCCTCATAAAATCCAACTATTTTGGGTACCTAGCCACAGAGGAATCTTCGGGAACGAACTAGCTGATGCTGCTGCCAAAGATGCATCAAAGTCTCCCACCTTCACCGTCATTCCATGCATAGACCGGGACATACAAAAAGCCATCCTGCCGCACCTTCACACCCAGATTTTAGACAACTTTCAACAACTTTTCAACATAGGTACAAGGCTTTTAGTCCAAACATGGAAAAATTCCGATACCCCGCAAACTGTCATCGAAATAAAAGTGGAATGTTTGCCCGCCTCCGTATCGGGCACTCCACAATTACACATTCACATCTACTTACTAGAGAAATAAATGATTATTTATCGGGGATTAATATTTCTTAGAACCAGCTTGACTTGTGTATCAGTAGTTGTTCTATTCTTTTTAATGCATATATAGACGAAATATTATTCCCCTCGATGGTTCTGTTAGATGTGCTGCACATTTCTACGTAAACCTCGTCCATTGCATTAATTGAGAATTTGTATGTCAATCTATTCTTTCCTGATGCCTTGTTTAAAGATACTTTTGATAGCAGCCAGAAACAATCTTTTTTTCATTTTTATTAACAAACTGAACATACCCTTTCCAAGGGTATAAAATCATTTTATTGTTGTATTTTATCATTCAGTCGTCTTGCTTGTTTTTCCATAAATTCATTCGTTATGTGCCAGCCAGCGTGTTTATGTGAGTTTTGTGTATAAATTTTAATTTGATTTTTTCATTTCATTCTTTTACGCGAGAGTCTGTGGTTCGTTTGTTGTTTGCATAGCAAATATTTCCATTTGCCACACATGAAATCAGCGTTAAATGTCAATAAACTTTTTGATTCATGGCTGTATTTATAAAAAGAACAGCATTCTGGGACTAACAAAGACACAAAGCTGAATTTGTCATTAGCGCTGGCCATCTAGACGGAGAGACAGACAGACGGACGGACAGACAGACGGAGTGGGCGTGGCTTAATGGGTGTGTAATGGAAACAGTTTGTTATAATTAGTGTGTCTTTTGCTGGCAGCACAACAAGTGCCTGCGCCTGTGTTTGTGCCTGTGCCTGGCCATTAGCGTCAACTTAAACTGGTTATTGTCAAATGGCATTGATGTAGCCTACTTTTGTGCGCTGCCAGGAGCAGATGAGAGTCTGGTTTTGGTTTACAGCAAAAAAGAACAATGCATACTAATTGCCTTTCAATGCTTTCAGAGGACAATGACAAATTTAATGAGAGAGTGGAAATGGGAAAACAAAATTTCTTTTTTTCTCTGAAGCTAAATTTGTTTAGTTTAAATTTCAGAAAATTGTAAAAGTTTTAATTGAATTCTGGATTTATTAATAATGGTTAGGTATGTAAAAGATGATCACAAACAGGTTGCTTATCAGGACCACAGGACCCTTGAAAAAACGGTTTCAAAGCTGTGAAAGAAAAACGTAAATTGCAATTGAAATTTGTGTGATTATACCAAACCTACGTGGCAATTGTTTTTGTGCACGAAAGCAATTGTAAACCTTCAACATGCACGCATTTCGAACGGTTGTATAACATTTCTGACGAGACGAATCTTTGACAACACAACCCTCGTTGACATCTTGGGGACATTTTATTTCGCAGCGTTTCTTTTGGATGGCACAATTGATTATGCCTGAAATTATGATAATTAGTTCATGTATGGCATATAATTTTAGGCACTTACCAAGAAAAAGGAATAGACTAATATTTAAGTTCATTTAAATGCTGACTGCTTTGGAAGCTAAACAGGTGTGGTTTGAGCTTTTTTCTAAGGTAATAATTAATGGGTGGAACCAATTCGTTATCCATGTTTACGGTTGGGATGGAAAACTTTATGCTCTTAAATATAGAAATATTAAATTATTACCTAGTGTAAACAAAAAAAATATTATATAACCCATTTCTACTGAAACTATTTTTAAGTGTAGTTTGGATTGGTGATTTCAAAAATCGATTTCAAAAATTTTTCATAATTTTTATCATTTTTTCGGTAGGTGCACTTACGTTTTATGCCTTATTGGGCATTTCCATTCTGTCGAACGAGACCATCGAACAAATTTAAAGTAAATAAAAGTCTAAATAGGTTTAACTTATATCTTTTAATAAGTCCTATTATTGTTGCTAAGGCTGAATTTAGGCAATTTTTGGTTTTCAACATAATTGCTGTCGAACGTGACACAAAGTGGACCTTTTTTTGGAAATGCTTTTACTTTCAGTCAATGAGCGATATGAGCCGACCACTAACTAGCCACGAAAACTAACTTATGTTATATATATGTTCCATTACGAGTCATTCCACAAAAGTTGTTTGCTGGCGAACAAATGTCGACGGCCAGTAAAAACATAAAAATAAATGAAAGAAAGTATAACTTAAAAGTGGTTATTCAAATTTATTCATAAGTTTATTTTTTTATTTTTTTATAAATCAACTAGATAGGAAATCCTCGTCATCTGATCTGTTTTTTAAAAGCAGCAGCTGTATTCAATTCAATTCAATTTTCTGAAGTGCCATTAAAAATGCCTTCTAAATAGTCCATAAAACTCCTTTCTTTGTCGCGGTACAACTCTTTATCGCGACAAGCATATTTTCTTAGAGCCACATATTGATCATAAAGTTTCTTTAAGCTTCTGCACGCAATTCTTCTTGTTTTTATGGTAAGCCCAAATGGTTTCAATACATAATCAGTTTAAAGGACAGTGCGGTTTAAGCTGTCCCTTAATGAGTATTTGTGTCGTCTTGTATTATGCAGAAGAACCGCCAAGACATCTTTTATTGATGGTAGCTTTGCTGAATCCAGCTCTGCCCGCAATGCGCCAATCAAATAAATGCTGTTTAAATCCTCTATGTCCTGCATTTTGCGCTGCATAAAATATTTTTAGACTCTTGTAGAGAGTATATTAAAATTGTCCAGATCAGAGAACTGCAGCGAGCTTAAACATGATCAATCACCCATTCTTCATATGCGGTACGAGTAAACTTAAAGCTCAAAGCTCGTTGACCATTTTCGTGTAGCATACACAAAACAAAAAATTCAAAAGTGATCGTGTATTGGCGAGCTCGAGTACTGCATAATAGAAATACCCGAGATGACTCGTACCTTCGGCTACAAGTCACCGCAAGTACTTGTTGCCGAAATCAATGATCTGCTGCGGGCTGTTACAAGCAAATCTCGTTTACCCTTGCTACAAATGCGATACGAGTAACACACTCGGCGCGAACAGCACGCCAAAAACAACAACATGTGAGAGCAAAAGATCTAAATTTTCTGTCATTATGCCACGAAGAGAATCCAAATTGCAATAACTTTTTAATTTCTGTCATTCACCGCTGCTCAGCTACTGCGTAAAAAGTGTGACCCAGTTGCATTTGCACATCATATTAGCCGATGCTCGCCGTCAACAAACCGAGTAAGCGTTCGTGTGTAAGAATGTTGCTCGCTTGGGGCTTGTTGTCAACAAGCCGATTAAGCTTGGTGATTTTATGTTTAAAGCGCGAGTCACTAAAAGTATTCATCAGTGGCGGCATGAAATCCGCTGGCATCCGTTCAGCCGCGACCTTTGACAAGCTTGTTCAATTATTATACGAGTGAAAAAAAAAGCTTACCCGTTCTGACTTAATGTGCTTTCGATCAGTTCTTGTGTGTCACACCAAAGTAGCGTGCAAAAACAAACCGAGTAAATGAGCGAGTGTACACAAAAAGCAGGTCTCTGGTCCAGTTGTTTGTAACGCATAGAAGGAAGCATCTCCGACCACATAAAGTATATATATTCTTGATCAGCATGACGAGCTGAGTTGATATAGCCATGTCCGTCTGTCCGCACGTCTGTTTCTATGCTATCTAGTCATTTTGGTACAAATACGCTGCACATTTGTCGAAACCGACCGGATCGGATGACTATAGCATATAGCTGCCATAGGAACGATCGGTCGAAAAACAAGTTTTAGTGAGAAAAACTTCTTTGTTTTCAGCGCAAACGTCCCCAAACCTCGTATTTCTAAGTTTTCTATGCTTTCACATAATTTCACCAAGTTTTATGAAAATCGGACAACTATATAGTATAGCTGCCTTGCAAAAGTTAGTTCAGAGAAAAAGTCTTAGTAGAAAAAACTTTTTTGTTTTCAATGCTATCGCTCTCAAACTTGTCACTGATCAATACTGTATGCTACCACACAATTCTGCCAAGTTTGATTCAAATAGGATGACTATAGCATATAGCTGCCATAGGAACGATCGGTTGAACTTTTTTGGACTTTTTGGTTTTCCATGGCAGCGTCTTTAAGCTTTCCAGTTATGAATATTATCGGTTTAAACTTCGGTCGAGACGAAGTTAGCTTTCCCCTATTTTTTTTATTATGAGAAGATTTTATACCCTTTACACGCAGAGTAAATAGGGTATACTAATTTCGGGCAAATGTATGTGACAGACAGAAGGAAGCAAACTAGACCCCATAGAGTATTGTTATTTTATTAAATACAATATTAATTAAAATTAGTTAAAGTTATTCTTATAAATCGTTGACTTATAACTTATTTTCAAAGTTTTGGTCTGCCAGATATCTACATTTGGATACGTTTTAAAAAAACCTCTTATTTTGTGGATGCTTGTTCAGGATATATAGGGACTTGCCGAGTCGGACAAATATGCCGAAAATTCTGATATTTTGATGATTAGATATTTACCAGCAAATGAAAAATCGAAGTATTCCGCAATATTATAATCCGCACAACTCATAGGACATCGGTCTTTCTTATTTTCAGAATCTACGCTTCAGTTCCAATATCGAAACTTGGATTTTAAGCCTTAACCCACATACATTTTATTTTTGTGGACAAAGAAGGGAAGCTACCAAATTGAAAAACTTGCTAAATCGGGATTTAACCGCATTCTTTAACTTTTTGGCCGTACTTCTTACATATTTGTGGCGCAAGGCAGCCTGCAGCTTAGCAAACTTGCATCCGGTGTTTTCAACTCTGATTCATTAGTTTTTGTAGATATTGAATTAAGGTTATAAGACTATATATTCGGGGATGCTTAACCCTGCGTACGCCACAGATTTATACCTTATTGCTTATTGTAAAATAGGTTTTAAATAACAGATTCCTGGTGGGTCATCCGATTTAGCTATATAATGGCCCATAATCATCATTGATGTCTTCTTGCGAAGTATTTACTCTCGTTAGCTCCGACATTTTGCACCCTTTTATATTAAAACTATAACTGTTTCAAACTGTTTCAATAACAATAATAATATTTGTTATTTTAAACAGGGAAATGTGGGAGAATGTTTATTGTAGCAGAGTTAAGTCAATTCTGTTTTAAATCAAATGAATGAACATACAAATTTTCAAATTCATTTGAATTTATAAAAAATTAATTCAATTCATTTTTTTTTGTAAATGAATTTAATCAAAATCAATTCAATTCTGCTTTTGGAAATTCTGATTTGGAATTGAATTAATTCAAAATATATCAATTCGATGCCTGAATGATTCTCAGGAATGATTCAAAATTGAATCATTCGCTCAAATGAAGAACTGAGTGAAACAGTCACTGTACATTTGAAGAGAATTATGTTAAACCCACTCATAACGAACTCAGCACTAAAGTTAACGGAAACCTTCGTAACATCTTTTAATATTTTGTAAAATTATACGTTGGTTCCAAAAAACAAAATTCATTGGCTGGAAATGACAGTCAAAGAAAAGCATAAATAAATAAAAGGTAAAAAATTTCAATTTTGTAGCTGTGGCCATTTTTTCGTTTGTTTTTTTTGTGGAGCCCCCATCAACAGACAACGCGTGAGATGTAATGAATAAGTTAAGGTTGGGTATATTCTGCAGTGCAGTTAAAGATTTTATTTTGCACCAAAAAGTTACCAGCACTATGTACATATGTATGTATGTTTGTTTGTATGTATGAATGTTTGTTTGGTGTTGCATATTTTAAGCAGCTTCTTTTTCCCCATTTTATATGCCGTGAGGCGAGTAAATTTGAATTTGAATTTGAGTTTCCTTTTTTTTTTTGTTAGCGTTTATGTTCGCACTCCTTGGGCAGAGTTTTATTTCAGTTTCCGTTTATGTACACATTTGTAGCCTGACCAGCCTTACCTTCACCTTTTTCACGCACACACAAAACACACACACAGAAGGAATTGCAGACTGGCACGAGAGGTCACCGCTGCCAATTTATAAATGTTGTATGTACATGAGTTTTTGCTAACACACACACTCGCACACACACAGGCTTAAACTTTGCGGCGCGTTGGCATACAAAAATTGGAATATTCACTTTTTATGCTGAGCCTGCCATCTCTCGCATGCGACTAAAAAGTTACTACTGCGGTCTCTCTGCATACTTTTCACTTTTCTGTTTTTTTTTTTTTTTTTGGGGAGGGGGGGAGATGGAAACTTTGTAGCCGTAGTCGCTTGTCATGGCCAAGTTTCGGTTGAGCAAACAAAGGTTATATTTCTTATGGCCACATAATACGACTGCCCTTAATGGAGCCCTTGGAAAAAATATCAAAATTTCTTACGCAGCGGCCTTTGGGCTTGAAGATTTACTTTTTTTCGGCATGCACCTGCCAAAGTTAACCTGCCACAGATAATTATATTTATTCATATTCAGTTATTAATCCCGAAACGAATTTTGGCTCTGGTACGTCTTCAAATGAATGTTTCAGTTAAAGGTTCTGTTTTGATTTTAAATTTATTTTGGTTTTCGGTTCTGGTTACTTGCTCCGTTGTCAGTGGCAACTACTTTGCTCACTCTGCCGACCCCTGATTTATGGTGATATTTGAACATTTTCTGATCCGAACCAAAAAAATTCAAGCAAATCTGAAAAGCTTTTGAAAGTTTTCTGCATATAAGAAAGCACATTTTCGCAGTCATCAGTGGCAACTTTTCTGCACACATTGCCGACCCCTGATTTGTGGTGGTATCTTATCATTTTCTGATCTGAACCAAAAAAATCCAAGCAAATCAGAAAAGCTTTTGAAAGTTTTTTGCCCTTTTTCTGCATATAAGAAAGCATATTTTTAGTGGCAACTTCTCTGCACACATTGCAGACCCCTGATTTATAGTAAAATCTTAACATTTTCTCATATGATCAAAAAAATCAAATTTTCTCAGTTGCCAGTGGCAACTTCTCTGCTCACATTACCGACCTCTGAATTATATTAAAATCTTAAACTTTCCGGATTCGAAATCTGAAATCTTTCTAACCAGATCCAAAAAATTGAAGCGACAGGATTAATTCCGAATCGAATTTCGGTTCCGGTACCAGTTCCGGTACGTTCCAAAATGAATGTTTTAATTGAAATTCACACTCCTCTTCGTTATTAGTTTGGAAAATGATTTCTCTGTTGATATGGAAATAAGAATTTAAGAATAAAATAAATTGAATAAAGAACTCAGTTAAGATCGAATCAATATCTGTATATTTCACTATAAGCCTCTTTTCACTTATCCCATTTCACACGTTTGAACTGATTTAATGTCGTCATCAACATCTTCTGCAGACAAATAATACAAGTATACAAGCATTTTCTTAAGAGACACTCCAGATACTTGTTCGTCTATAGATTTGTTATTATATACACACCTGATCATATTAATAGGTACACACATCAACTCTGACTTTAAGGTAACAGAAAACAGTTTTATTCATTGTTTCAAACTTAAAATTTGTTCTCATTGTTTCTTAAACTATTTGTTTTTAATAAAATAAACTTAATTGTAACATAGAATAATAATATAACATAAAAGAGATCATTTTGTGTTTCAGATACCTCAGTAAAATTGATATTTGTGCAAAATATGTTTTGCTTATTACAGTTGTTCTAATAAACGCATAAATGTTTCGAGTATACATGTTTTATCTCTTATGCTTTGTGATGTTTTTCTATGCATAAGTTTCTTATCTGCTTTTAATCTATAGTCCCGTTAGAATTTTAAAAGAGACAAAGTCATGACTTTAATAGAAAGTTAATATTTGTGCAAAATTCTTCATTTCCATTTTTGGTGTGACACATTAATTATCTCGCTGCAAAAAATTATTGAGTGCATTTAAATATTGTTACCTAATTGACTATAAATAGTATTGATACAAGTTTTTGAGTTTTTTTTTAATAAATTTGGACTATTTTTGGTTAAAAATGCCTCTCGCAGCCGAATTAAATGAAAAAGAAAAAACGCAAATTGAAACTTTGGCTGAATGTGGCATGAAAATATCAGAAATTGCCAAAAGATTAAGTCGACATCGAAATACTATCGCGAATTATTTGAAGAATCCTCAGAAATATGCCCGAAACAACAGAAGAGGGGCATTACCAAAAGTTGATGCGCGCACTAAACGGCACATAAAGGCGCTAGCAACGAATAAAAACATGAGTTGCGCTCAAATAAAGGCTGAATTGAAATTGCCAATAAGTAGGCAGAGGGTGCAACAGATTTGTCGAAAAGAGTTGCACCTCAAATATGACTCAAAGGTAAGGACACCAAAACTGTTACCCCGGCATAAGAAGGCCCGGCTTGCCTTCTATGAAAAATATAAGTTTTGAGACAACGAGTTCATGAAGGTGATTTTCAGTGATGAAAAGAAGTTTAACCTAGACGGGCCAGATGGAAATCAAAAGTACTGGCGGGACCCAAGTCATCCCAGAAAGACGAACTATAGGCGGAACCATGGTGGTGGCTCTCTGATGGTATGGGCGGCATTTAGCTCTGCTGGAAAGTCTCCCATTTGCTTTGTGCCGGGGCGGATCAATGCGGAAATGTATACAGATCTCCTTGAAGGAGAACTTATACCATTTGCGGAGGAGTTCCATGGCGACGACTGGACATTTCAACAGGATAACGCTCCTATACACGTTGCAAGGCATACGATGTCGTTTTTCTGTTCCAATGGTATTCCCTTATTACAGTGGCCAGCAATAAGTCCGGACTTAAATCCAATTGAGGACCTTTGGGGCATCCTTTCAGCAAAGGTTTATGAGGGTGGAAGGCAGTTTGAGTCCTTGAAGGAACTAAAAGCGGCCATTGTCGAGAAATGGGCAACTATTGACGTAAACACTTTACATAACTTGGTAAATTCGATGCCCCGCCGCTTGCAATTGGTTACACAACAAAGAGGCGACTCTATTTCATATTAATAAATACATTAATATTCATTTAATTACTTTATCTCCTTAATTTTTGTGATATTTAAGTTTTTGCACAATTATCAACTTTACATGAAGATTTCTTCAAAAAAATGTTTTCTATTAATAGAAAAAAATATTTGAAAAACTAAGTGTGCATTAAATCTTAATATCAACTACCTACTTAAAAAAAATATTAATAAAAAATCAGACAAGTAAAATTTTCGAAAAATATTTAAAAAACATGATGCACACTTATCAATTTTACTGAGGTACGTTTTCAGTGTGATCATAATAATAGGTACACTTCATGTGTTGGTAAGAAAAAAATTTTAATTTCCATTTTGTGTTCTTTTTTTAAGTAAATTAGTATTTCCTAACTTAGTATTCAGTGTATCCACCTCTATGATTAAAAAATTCCGGTGTGTACCTATTAATATGATCAGGTGTGTATATATCGTGTAAAATATTGTTGTCCAATCTAGACGCGATTTTACTGCACTTGCACATTCAAACCAGGATTTTAAATCAATTTTTACTATAAATAAAGCCGTTTCCTCCAATGCTTTTCGTTCCTCCTCAGATGGCTTTCGCCATCCATTTAGCTAGGTGGATGCCGCCAGGTTCTTTAATATTAATAGCTTTATCACTATTGTCTCGTTTGCCCAAAAATATAATAGAAGCGTTAGTTGCAGCAACTCTGTGTAGTCATGCCGTTCAGCTTGGACCACCAATTGAACTAATTAATTCTTCCTTGTTTGGGTCTAAGACGCTTCTACATTGAGGCATATCCATTCTGGTTTGATAATCCTCTCTATCAGGAGTATTCCTTGTCTTTTTGAAGTTTTTAAAAATTGGGTAGTCAGCATTAGTGGCTACCTTGGGCAATTCAGCTTTCACACCTGATCTTAATACAAGCTCCAATTTTCCATTTGCTGATTTCGGTTGCATCCGTTTTCCGTCCCAGTGTAAACATAAGTTTTTTGGAACCTTTCCTTGGAATCGGGTTTTTATTTGTTTTGCACGATCCTCCCGCAACGTCTTTCTTATTTTCACAATGCTGGTCTTGTTAATGACAAGATTATTAGTATCGTGGCCCAAAGCATCAGCAGTAGCTTGTAAAAGGTAAACCGCTGACCTCGAGCTTACCCCGCATCTGTCAAGGGCAGCTACCAGTTTTGGCGCTATAAAACTGAGTTTGCTAGTTTTTGGCTACTTGGGCTTTCGCTTGCTTTTCTTTACTTTCACTTTATTTTTAACTTCAAGTAAAACGGTTTAAGTCTCATTAGAGAGTGACTCCTCTGGTACTGTCCCTTTCCTTCTAAAAGTTCTAGATGGCTGGCCACTAGAAGAACTGCAGGAAGAATTACCAGCGATGAAACAAATTGCTCTTCTCTCTCTCGATGGATATCACTATTCTTGTATTTGTTCTTAAGAAGAGCATACCACCTTTCATACAGTGTCTTCAGTTTCTTACAAATGCTTCTTTTCGGCACAGCCTGAAATTCAGCTTTCTGTCATGATTTGCAGATTTGATTCACAGTTTCGTTCAAACTTAAGCTTAATGAGTATTTTTCACACCTTTAATTAAAATAAAAGAACAACTGCAATTTCCAGCCAAGAATACAATTTAAGCTAACGTTTTGTACCTTAAATTATAAAATAGCCCTGCAAGAACCTCTCCTGTTGATGATAGTTTATCCAAATCCATAACCGCTTGAATAGATCCAACCAAAACAAGAAAGAAAGTCGGTCAAGCCCGACTATAACATACTCTGTACCCTTAACGTCGCAACTCTCATTTGCTCACGAGTTATACGCGCTAAGTTTCACTCTCCCTCTCTCTCTCACTAAGATTGCCGTTCAATAGAATGCTGTGGTGATGGGTGGGGGGGTGGGGGGTGTTTACTTGCCGTTTTTTGCTCATAACTTGAGAATCGTTCATCCGACCTTTATCATTCCTTCAGCAAATCGATAAATAATTTTGTTTTTTTTTACGAGGTATCTCTAGAAAGATCGAACGATCTATCTCCAAAACTGTAGGAGATATGAAGTTTTTTCCAAATTGCGGGGGCGTGGCAAAAATTGAAAATAAACTTGAACTGCCTGCAAGTATAAGAAATATATGCCCCATACATGTCAAACCTCTATCTCTTACCATCTCTGAGATCTCTTCGTTCATACGGACGGACAGACAGACAGACGGACATGGCTATATCGACTCGGCTGTTGATGCTGATCAAGAATATATATACTTTATAGGGTCGGAAACGATTCCTTCTCCCTGTTACATACTTTTGCACAAACTTAATATACTCTATATACCTTCGGTACAGAGTATAAAAAGTGCATAAAATCCGATGTCTACTCATCATATTATAAAATTTTAAAAAATTTCAAAATTTTTTTGGACCGATTGGCCTACACCTCCTATTTCATTTCACATTTACACATATACAATGGATTTTTATCCAATCTTCTTAATATTTTAAACTTATATGGAAAATAGGCAAATTTTTCGGACCATTTAAGTAAAAGTTATTAATAGTTTTTCTGCTATTCGTGGCGAAGACGAATTTATCAAATCAGAGATCATTAAAATCGGTACATGTATTTGACAATTTAGCCCCACTTCACATATATGATGCTCGCAGAAATAATGTTAAGCTGATCTGCACATTTGTGGAATCTATGTAAATAGGCTAATTTTGCTTTGAGCAGCTGACGCCACATTGTTCATTCAGATACGTCTTCTTGGAAGTTGCCAAGGTAAGATTCTCAAAAGGCTTCTTCTGGCTCTGACACCATTTATGCTTCTTCTGCAAAGTAGTTGCCTTGCTAGCTGAGTTGGGTGTCCACTGAGTCTCTTAATGTACACACCTGATCATATTAATAGGTACACACCGGAATTTTTTAATCATAGAGGTGGATACACCGGATACTAAGTTAGGAAATACTAATTTACCTAAAAAAAGAACACAAAATAGAAATTAAAATTTTTTTTCTTACCAACACATGAAGTGTACCTATTATTATGATCACACTGAAAACGTATCTGAAACACAAAATGATCTCTTTTATGTTATATTATTATTCTATGTTACAATTAAGTTTATTTTATTAAAAACAAATAGTTTAAGAACCAATGAGAACAAATTTTAAGTTTGAAACAATAAATAAAACTGTTTTCTGTTACCTTAAAGTCAGAGTTGATGTGTGTACCTATTAATATGATCAGGTGTGTAGCCCGCAGACTGTTTAACAATTACGTCGAACATCATTGGGACTTTTAGTTCCTGTTCCAATCTTCTCGCACAGCACTTTGACTTGGAGGACACGGATTTTGTGTAGATATGTTGTAACTGCAATACCAATTACTTGCAGGCCGTATCTCTATCCGGGTGCATTGATTGCCTTGTATATGTTGTACCTTGTTCTTTAATGACAATTTGTTTCTGCTATTTAGCAGCCATCCCAATTGAGCAGCTCTTCTATACAGCGACCTTGTGAGCTGGTTTATGTCCAAACCAAAAGTCAGCCGCCTGTCAAGGTACACTTCCAGATACCTGTATCCTTGATGATGGGCTAGAAGTAGATCTTCCATTAAAACTCCGGGGTAATCGTCTCTCCTTAACGTGTAGGTGAGATTGGCACACTTTGCTTGAATGATACCAATATTCCAGCGCCTTGCCCTTTTGCCAAATTGGTACATGTACTGCTGTAGAATGTCCGTAGAGCTGTAGACACAGGGATGTCTGGCCAAAATAGCTGTGTCATCAGCAAAGGTGGCAAGGAATAGGTCCTTTGGGTCATTCCTTGGAATGGTATTTCCAGTGGGTATGTCCATGGTTGAAAGTGTGTAAAGCGTGGGGCCGAGGATGCTACCCTGTGGAACTGCTGCACGTAAAGTTCTAGTACTCGATTCAGCTCCATCAAGGACTACAGAAAATGTTCTGTCAGTAAGGAAACTGCGCACCAGATCAAAGAGCTGTGGTGGGAGAAGACTCTTTATCCTACACAGGCA
Source organism: Lordiphosa magnipectinata (assembly GCA_037044535.1). NCBI lineage: Eukaryota > Metazoa > Arthropoda > Insecta > Diptera > Drosophilidae > Lordiphosa > Lordiphosa magnipectinata. Next base: position 46,098 of record JBAMBO010004557.1, on the reverse strand, counting down.
CATGCCATATACGATCGAAATCGAACGCTTGCTTCATGTCGACGTGTACCGCCACGACATACTCCTTGGCATGGTACCCTTCAAGGATAAAGTTAGTTACCCTGTTCTGGCGTTCCGTGCGACTTTCTAAACCCAAATTGAAAGGGCGAAATGCGTTGGCTGAGCTCATCCAAGGCAAGTATTCTGCTCAGCAGGCACCTCTCAAAGATTTTCGACACCGACGAAAGCAAACTGATTAGCCGGTACAATTCAACATCTGAAGAACTCATCCGGGCCTTGTGGGGATTACTTTACTTCATTACTTCACTTTTTTGCTTAAGTTAATCCTATATTTGCCACCCGTGTACAAATAAATCAGTGTACTTTAACCGCCCTTTACAAAATGCAGGACTTTTGTGCAAATGTCATTTTATAGAATTGATTTTAATGCCTTCAAAGAAAAGCTGCAATATTTCTGGCATCGTGTAAGGGACTTCTCATCTCTGAGTTACAAACATCTGATTGAAATTAGGATGACCTTCGTCAAATCATTCAAATAAATATATTCTCATTTATTTGGTAAGCCTCCTAAAATTGCGCATACGCCATGTGATGTGGTTGGCATTCATTAAACGTTGATGAAGGTTGACTGCAATTAAATCCACCGGTAATACATTCAACACACAAACACATACACACATATATATCTGCACACAAATCATCTCTAGCGACAGCAACTTTAATTAGTTCCAGTTAAATGCACTCAACACGGTTACCAAATCAATTTGTATTTTGCGGCTTAACTTGTGTATTTGATGCTGGTTGTGTTGGTGTGTTAGAGAGAGATAGGCAGAGAAAAGCAGGAAACTTATTGTGTAGGGGAAGAGCAAATATAATATTTTCAGGAAGGTGAGACACATAATTTATGTGCATACTCAATTTCCAAAATTAAATGTGAAATAAATAAACATTTTGTAGGAGCCTGAAAATGTTTTACTTGCGCAACCACAATCAGGCAAAATGGGAAAAGTTGATCACAGCATTCTTCAAATTTTATTTTGGTTGTGGTCTAAATACATTTTAAAAACAATTTAATTTATTTTTATTTTAAACTAAATTTTTAACCAGCAAGTTTTAGCTGGCTCGAGGTCATGTTAAGTTTGCTTATAAGTTTAAACAGGAACACACAACAACACTAAGAAGTCTGGTCGACTGTATAACTGTTTCAAGAACCTTCTGGTTCTATTATCAGTATTATTTGCCCATCGCCAGCTCATGGCAGGCATTGCTATAGCTGCTTGGGAATTCCAATAGACACAACCTTGTGAACAGAAGCCTTTGTGCGTATATATGCATGTATGTACCCAACAGTGACCAATATGTTTGAGTGCCAGCCGACTAAAACTTGCTAGTTTGATTATCATAAAGGTTGTAAAAACAGTCAGAATTAAATTTTTATCTCATTTAAGTACATGCCTTAAGTTTCTTTGAAAATTACTCATACTTCAGGTTTACTTGACCACATTTTTCTCAACATTTTCTTATATCAAGCCAACGCCAACTTTGAGACTCCTACACCTTTTGGTCCTGCTGTTTAAGTGCTGTATAAATTACGGGCTTCTTGTTGATTTGATCAATTTAAACTTATAAACAAAATGTAAAACACTTTAAATCAACTGTGCGAGTCTTCGATTCAAAAGTGCAGACACTTTTGATTTCAGCTGCGCAAACTTCAGTTGCTCCTGTTATATTGGGCATGCACGGAATTCAAACTTGAGAATTACAAGTGGTCTCATTTAAGCGAAATGCTAGAAAAAAGGCAGTATTAATACAAGTAAAAGCTTAAACAGAACGCGTTGAGACGTCAGTTCAATCGTGTTCGTTCAAATCCAAGGGCCCCGAGTTCGATTCCCCCTAGAGTAAGTAAAAAGTTAAAGATGAAAACTCCTCTGCTCTGGGATGATGCATAACAAATTGATTTCAATCAACATCAGGTCTGCCCAAAATTTACAACGGCAGGTATGTACACTGCGCATCATCAGATTATCGCCCCCCTTATTGATCACTTGCGAAACAAGGAATCCTAGGGAAAAACTTCAAGGGCGGTAACAATCGAGTGGTTTCGCAAGCAGACATGAGAGCCCTACTGAGGGAAGCATCATCATTCGCACGACTCGTCTTCCAAAATCAAGGAAAAAAACTGGCATTACAGCGAGTCTATCAACAGTGCAAAGAGTAATTAGGAAAGCTGTACACCTAAAGCGACAAAAACAAAAAAAAAAATAAGAAAGAAAGTCGGTCAAGCCCGACTATATCATACTCTGCACCCTTAATGTCGCAGCTCGCATTTGGTCACGAGTCAAACGGCCAGTTAACACACAACGCAGTGCGCTCTTTAAGTCTCTCTCTCTCTCACTAAGATTGCTTCTGCTGAACGCAATGCTTAGGTTATGGGTGGGGGGTGTTAACTGACCGTTTTTTGCTCATAACTTGAGTATCGTTCATCCGATCCGTATTATTCCTTCAGCAAATCGATAAATAATTTTGAGTACTAGATATCTCTAGAAAGTACGAACCATCTATCATCAAAACAGTAGGAGATATGACGTTTTTTCCAAATTTCGGGGGCGAGTGTAAGAAATATAAAGTTGTCAAAAAAGTCTTGCGGTATTTCCGCAAGCTTGTCTTTGCAAGCGCGTAGTTCTAGTTGTATTCGTCGCATCGGTTCACGCTAGAGCTTTTTGGAAAGCTCTTTTCACGCGTTAACACGTGTTTGATTTATTGTTGTTTTTTTTTAGTCGTTCGTGAGTTATAGCGTCGCAAACATGGAGCAAAATAAAGAGAAAATACGGCATATTTTACAGTACTACTACGATAAAGGCAAAAATGCTTCTCATGCTGCCAATAAAATTTGTGCAGTTTATGGACCCGATACAGTTTCCATTTCCACCGCACAACGATGGTTTCAACGTTTTCGTTCTGGTGCAGAGGTGATCGAAGATGCGCCACGGTCCGGAAGGCCTGTCGTCGAAAATTGCGATAAAATCGCTGAATTGATCGAAAGAGACCGGCATAGTAGCAGCCGTAGCATCATCGGCCAAGAGCTGGTCATGAGTCATCAAACCGTTATAAACCATTTGAAGAAGCTTGGATTCAAAAAGAAGCTCGATGTATGGGTGCCACACGACTTGACGCAAAGAAACATTTTTGCCCGTATGGATGCATGCGAATCGCTTCTGAATCGCAACAAAATCGACCCGTTTTTGAAGCGGATGGTGACTGGCGATGAAAAGTGGGTCACTTACGACAACGTGAAGCGCAAACGGTCGTGGTCGAAAAGCGGTGAAGCTGCCCAGACGGTGGCCAAGCCTGGATTGACGGCCAGGAAGGTTCTTCTGTGTGTTTGGTGGGATTGGCAGGGAATCATCCACTATGAGCTGCTCCCCTATGGCCAAACGCTCAATTCGGACCTGTACTGCCAACAACTGGACCGCTTGAACGCAGCACTCATGCAGAAGAGGCCATCTTTGATCAACAGAGGCCGAATTGTCTTCCATCAGGACAACGCCAGGCCACACACATCTTTGGTGACGCGCCAGAAGCTCCGGGAGCTCGGATGGGAGGTTCTTTCGATCCACCGTATAGTCCGGATCTCGCACCAAGTGATTACCACCTATTTCTGTCCATGGCGAACGAGCTTGGTAGTCGGAAGTTGGCCACAAGAGAGTCCTGTGAAAATTGGCTCTCCGAGTTTTTTGCCAATAGGGAAGCGAGCTTCTATAAGAGGGGCATTATGAAGTTGGCATCTCGTTGGGAACTCGTCCTCGAACAAAACGGCTCATATTTGACTTAAATCGCATTATTATAACCAATTTTATGAACAATTGAAAATTCAATAAAAATACCGCAAGACTTTTTTGACAACCTTACGCACAGCAATCTGTATGGTCATTCTCTCGTTCTCTCATATAAGCGTGTGCGATTTTCCCCACACACATGAAATAAGTGCTACTACATATATTAGCTGAAGTTCATAGCAAATACCGACTCAGAGATATCCCACTGTTAAATAGTTACAAAAAATGTATCCAACTTTTGAAAAGCATTTAAAGTGTACAGTTTTGGAGGAAACACGAGAAGCCCGAGTTTTTAGACTAGTCTGATTTAAAGGTAATAGAGCGGGATAGTTGAGCTGATGCTGAAATCATTTTCCCCAGACACTTTAGATACGCATCAAACGCTTTGAACTTAGTTGTTACGAAATATGCTGAAAACACATTATTCAAGCGGTTGTACAATTCTTCCTAAGGGAAAGCAGCGGTAACTTGGAACGCTGTTAGCAGATCTGTAGTAAAGGCAGATAAAGTTTACAACAGTAGCAGAACAGTTTTCATGACAGTATTCAACGAATTTTGGAACTAGACCTTCAAGCGAGGCAAAGACCTTTGCTAGGTTCTAAATAAAAACAACAAAAATGGTAAAGTGTTTTAAGGATTGGCTTGTTAAAGGAATTACGGAAAATTTGGAAACTGTTGTCAATGAGAGTTCCACTTCAAAGAATTCTGAACACTTTTACGATACCAGAAATGGAAGATTGAATAAAAATGAGAATTGTTATTAGAATTCTAATATTGAATTGGAAGTCTTAACTTACCGTGACGATTATAGCAAATCTTTGGCATCTATACTTAAGTATAACAATAATTGCAATATTTTTTATATAATGTTTATGTATAATACCATTTTGCCTAGCTCTGCCCCTATTGAAAGAATTTTTAGCAGTAGAGGCAAGATGGCATATGGGAAACATTTTAATAATATATCATCATAAGACATCAAAATGTTCCATTTTTAAACCTTATATTTGAATTTAAGACCGTACAGTTAATATTTATTACTGATATAAATTGATGAACCATGATTTTTAATTTAAAAGTACCAATTCTGTACCTTTACCTTTACCTAGGTACTGGAAATTACAGATACCTTTTACCTTACCTAGGTATATTTTTTGACATTTACCTTGTACATTACCTAGTTGAGAAAGTTGGGTACCTTTCCAATCACTGCACTTGAGTATCGTTCATCCGATTTGGATAATTTCGATAAATAATGTTAATTGCTAACTGTCTTTAAAAGGTACGAACCATCTATCATCAAAACTGTAGGAGATATGACGTTTTTTCCAAATTGCGGGGGCGGGAGGGGGCGTTGCAAAAATTAAAAACAAACTTGATCTGCCTGCAAGTATAAAAAGTATTTGTCCCATACCTGTCAAACCTCTATCTCTTACCATCTCTGAAATCTGTGTGTTCATACAGACGGACATGGCTATATGGACTCGGCTGTTGATGCTGATGAAGAATATATATACTTTAAAGGGTCGGAAATGATTCCTTCTCACTGTTACATACTTTTGCATAAACTTTATATACTCTGTGTAACTTTGGTACAGAGTATAAATAAGGGTCGGCTATGTGAGCAGAGGCGAAGGCAGAGCTTCAGCCCAGAGACAACTTTTTCAACGAGCCTTAAATCACTCTGTTCTCTGTCTGGGCTTGCTGCGTCAACAGGGGCCAAGCATACTTAAGTCGCCTTTTAATATTCCATTAAATACATTTCAATTCAAACCCGCAAGATATTAGTTCTCATGTGAAACATGAGATCTCTTGTTTATCACATAAGCAAACGCTGTGAAATAGCGCATGTCAAACCTCTGAGTAGACAAAGTTGCCATTCCCTATGCTAACGGGGTCTAAAAATTCCGCTTCTCTCACACGCACGCACGCACACAGAGCTGTGCCAGAGTGTGACCGTCCATGGCAAACAAAAAAAAAAAAAATTAAAAATGGCAGAAAATACAATATATTTAAATTTATGACACATATACATATGTAGGTGAATGTGCTTAGTTGTTAGCGGTTAATTTTTTTCATATTTCACCTTATATGTCTGTATGTACGTTGATCGTATAGTTTATTTCTGTTCCGAATCAATCTGCAACTGCTCGTAGAAAATCTTTTGCAGCTTATCATCAGCGTCCTCCTCGATTGCCTTCTTCTTCTGCTCGCTCTGAGACACGCTCTGTGTCTGATTGAAACGCTGACGCTCAAGCTCGCGAAACTTACGACGCTCTGCCTTCGGAGCACCCTGAGGATTGCGCACGATTAGATTTTCGTCACAATATTTTTTGGGATCGTAAGTGGGCACGTCTGGTTCTTTATCCCAATCTTCCGAGGTCTCGAACAAAACGCCAGGAGCAGCTCGTGGCTCAGCTGGTGGCATTTTATCGGGATTTTCATAGCGTACAACTGCCGAGCGGTTGGGGCATTCCACAACATGATCCTGAGGGGAGGAAATTTTCACAATACATATGTATGTACGTTTTTTTGTTTATCCATAAGCGACTTACCTTCATGTTGGCCACGGTCAGCAAATGGGTACTATTGTATGGGCAATGTACCAACTTGGTGTCTTTATGATTGCGAGCACAGCGAATCAAGTGCACGGCCAGGCGTGTGGGCAACAAACGGTGGGCGCTATCATACGGACAGACAATGTATTTATTGAATGGTATCTCGGCCCGACCGGGTTGAATGGTATGTTGGGTGTTATTTTCCATTGCGCCAATTGAAATTGAAAATTTTCAGTAATAAATAATTACTGCTGCTGCGGCTGCGCTTCGCAAATGAACAAGAACACAAAGGGAAATGAAAATGAAAAAAAAAATGGCTGACACTGGTTTATAACGGGGCTTATCAGTATGACCGCACTGGTCTAAGGTCAAAATGCTGCAGTGATTTCAAATCAGCCTTTTTCCCGTCAAATCAGAGTGCTTGAAAAATTAGCAAATTGCGGGAGGCGGCAAATATGGTGTTTTCTTATAACCTTGTTATACTGGCACATTCTAGAGGTTATCCGCTGGAAATGACCTCATTCTCTCTGTGCATTTCCTCATAAGACATAAATGTCCATTCACGACGAATGATCAAGTCACTGCCACGGATAAACTAGCCGCTGTCACAACATATAGCTATTTTCCGCTAAAAGGCTAGATTTTCTATCGATATGCTATCGAAGTTGCCAAATGTCACCAATAGGAACAGTTGCCCTGACAATGGCATTGCCATGGGCGGAGAGTGTGGGTGGGGGTTTATTTATTGCCTTGCCACAAAAAAAGTAAAAAGATCGGTTGAACGATACTCAAGTGTTATGAGCAAAAAACGGCCAGTTAGCACCCCCATCCTACCCACACATTACCACAGCATAAGATTCAACAAAGGCAATCTTAGTTAGAGGGAGAGAGATACTTAGAGATGTGTGTATAACAGCGTATAACGCGTATAACGGTTGCCACTTTTGGAGCAAGCGCTCCAAAATTAATCTTTTTTTGTCTCGTTGGAGCACTGGAGCCATTTTTAGCAAAATGGAGCTTTTTTAGCAAAGCCAACAATTTGTTCATAAGTTCAAAAATATAAGCTGAAACACTGAAATTACTTTAATAAATAGAAAAAAATATTATAAAATTAGTAAATATCGATAAAAATGCAATCCAAGCAAACAAAAAATTTACAAAATCTAATCGGCCTTATAACTGATGTAAAAATTTTCATTAAAGCCACATTAAGTATGGATACCAATCTATTTTATCTTAAATGCACCTGCCATTCCTTTGATATTGAATCACTTTGTTGAAACATCTACTCAAACTTTGCTTGAAGCCCAAAAAAATCCTCAACATGATGGCTATCATTGGGAAAAATAATCTTATACCGACTTTACACTGCGGTCGTACGACTTTTTCTAGGGCTACGACCTTTTAGGTGTTTACATCAGAGATGGGCATGCACACATATCGTCACACTTTTCACACGCATACAAGCACAATTTGCGTGCGCTGCAGCGAAAAAACGAAGTGTTTTCAGTACAGTGTACGCTGCAAGTTAACGTTCACTCATTGTGTTTATTAATTATTATACGTTAATTTTAAACGCTTAGAAGGAGTATTAACAAAATTTACAAATACATAATATTTACATGCATAAATTTTTTTTTTTTTTTTTTGTAAGGAGGTGAAATGCAGTTACGTACGATAAAGTGACTGACTCCCAAGATATCTGTCCTGTCCTAATGACTAAAACACCCCCGTTTGTCAAAACTCAACTAACCCAAGGTAATTTCAACTACAATGAGATGTAAAATGGTTTACAAAATTGCTTTTGAGGAAATTTTAGTCGTTATTTTGTATTGATATTATTGAATCCATATTAATTTCTCCTTCATACGTTTTGATTCGGAGGAGATCGGCTAAATGCTTATCAGTTATTCGATTTCTTTGTTTGTTTAAGATGATCTTCATTGTTGAAAAAGCCGATTCGCAGTTGTATGTCGACCCAAACATTGAATACAATTTATATATTTGGTCTTTCATTTTTGGGTATTGTTCTTCATCAACTGCTTTCCAAAAATTAACGCCAGATAGCAAAGGAATTGAAAAATCTTGTGTCATTTTTTTTAATTCCGTTTGTAGCTCAGGGTCTTGCTTTTCAATTTCACAATTTAAGGGGTTTTCATGCAAATCTATTATATTATTTATTTTGTTAAAATCTTTAAATCGCATTTCATAGTCTGTTAATAAATTTTTAAGAATTGTACTGTTCTCTAATTTTTTATCGAATGTTTTGAACTGACTTAATACTATTGATATGTTTTTAAAATTTTGAATATTGTTATTGTCCATTTGTGTAATAAGAATTTTGAGTATTCTGACGAAATATTGAACTATTGTAAATAATTTTGAAATAAGTTTGTGTTTGCCCTGGAGCTCTAAATTTAGCTCATTAAATATTCCTGTAATATCGCATAAGAAAGCGAGGTCAAATAAATAATTTTTGTTTTTTAATTTATTAACAAAATCGCCCCCATCTGCCTTTAAATTTTGTTCGAAGAACATGGTTATTTCATTTCTGAGATCGAAAAGCCGCTGAAGGCTTTTACCTCTGCTTAACCATCGAACTTCAGTAAACAATAATACATCACCGTAGTCTGCTTTCAGTTCGTCAAGAAGCGTTTTAAACTAAAACGTCGTATAAAATTTCGCCGGTGACATTACTATGCAATGAAACGACGTCTAAGATTTCTTCAAATGTATTAAATTCTTTATCAACAGTTTTGACACATATGATTAGTTGACAAATGCTATTGATGTCCGTACTTTCGTCCAAACTAATAGAAAAATATTTGCAATTTTGTAATCTATTTTATCATTATCATCTCCATGTAGATGAAATTACTTATGTCTTCAGTCCTACGTGTTACTGTACGTCGCGATAAAGGAATTTTTTTTAGGGTTTCCAGTATATCTTGCCCTTTTTTAACGAAACATTTCCATACGACTGAAGACATATTTAACGAGAAGGCCAGGCTAACTTCGTCTGTGCCGAAGTTTTTATACCCTTGCAAATGCAAATGTCACAGTTTAAGAACGCTTACATAAAAATCAAAAAATTTTGTTACTAAAACCTATTTTCCGACAGATAAACGTCTGAAAAAAGTTTTTCTCACTAAGACTCAGTTTCCGACCGATCGGGCCTATGGCAGCCTTAAGATATAGTCACCCGATGTCGATCAACTTTTTCAAATTAGTTTGAAAGCGTTTAATATTAATAATCACCGACCTTAAGAACGATTTACTTAAAAACAAAAAAGTTTTTTTTCACTAAGACCCATTTTCCGACCGATCGGTCCTATGACAGCTATAAGATATAGTCATCCGACTTTGACCAAAATTTGCAAATCTGTTTGAAAGCATATAATATTATTAATGACCGAGTTTAATCACGTTAACATTGAAAACAAAAAAGTTTTTCTCACTAAAACCTATTTTTCGACCTATAGTTCCTATGGCAGCTATAAGATATAGTCATCCGATTTTGACCAAAATTTTCAAATCTGTTTGAAATTATATAATATTATTAATGACCGAGTTTAATCACGTTAACATTGGAAACAAAAAAGTTTTTCTCACTAAAACCCATTTTTCGACCTATGGTTCCTATGGCAGCTATAAGATATAGTCATCCGATTTTGACCAAAATTTGCAAATCTGTTTGAAAGTATATAATATTATTAATGACCGAGTTTAATCACGTTGACATTGAAAACAAAAAAGTTTTTCTCACTAAAACCCATTTTTCGACCGATGGTTCCTATGGCAGCTATAAGATATAGTGATCCGATCCGGTCGGTTCCGACATATTAGCAGCGTGCAGTAAAAAGAAGACTCTGTGCAAAATTTCAGCTCGATAGCTTTAAAACTGAGAGACTAGTTTGCGTAGAAACAGACGGACAGACAGACAGACGGACAGACAGACAGACAGACGGACAGACAGACAGACGGACGGACAAAGCTCAATGAACTCAGCTCGTCCCCCTGATCAAGAATATATATAGTTTATGGGGTCGGAAATGAATATTTCTATGCGTTGCAAACTTCTGGGCAAAATTATAATACCCTTTGCAAGGGTATAAAAATAGCTGACAACTCTCCAAAGGACAACAATGTTTTGCTAAAGCAAATGCAACTTCGTAGGATGCTTTCTTGCAGGACAAGTTAATCTGCTGATCATCATTATCATTTTCATCATTAATATTATCATCATTAATATTATCATCATTATCATTGTCATCATTATCATCATTAATATTCATATCTATGTTATTATCAACAGCAATGAAACGCAGAAAATATACCGCTTGCAATTGCAAAAGAATTAATTTTCTCTGCGCCCCTTTATATGTTTCATATAGCATGTGACAAAGTAAATAATGCCGTCTTCAAAAATATTTAGCATTGCGACATAAAATGAGATTACATATTAAGCAATGTGGCATGCCATCTTCATTTTCTATAAAGAAAAATTCATTCTCCCATTCGGGCATAAACATTTTGGAGCGCACTGTAAAAAATTGATTTTTTTGCTAATGCGCTGCGTGGTGCTTGCTTCTCAATTGTTCGCCGTCAACTAAAAGTACAATGAATACATGCTTCGGCCGACCACCGACGACGACCGAACATTCGTGTTCTATAAATAGCTTTCAATGCTTATAGCGTACGTGTGATTTTGTGCAGTCGGCCGCGGCAGAGGCTCAATGCACACAAGGCAACGCGCTGCCTCGTGTGCATACGAACGTCGCGACGCGCCCATCTCTGCTTTAAAAGTATCAACAGTATGCATCTACAGTATTTCATTGTGTCATATTGAACCAAATCTTTCGAGTTTAGCAAGATTGAGAGTGTGATCCGGGATCAAACTCAAATTGTACATAGTATTACGCTTTGCGGGCCATTTAGGGCCGTTTTCTCATGTTCATGTTTTTGCTCAAATCGAAATCCATCTAGATTTTGCAACTAGATGGTTTTTGTGCAATTGGTTGTCTCATGTAGGTTGATTATAAATTCGGGCGTTTGCGCCACGGTCACACCGGAAGGGCTGTAATGGTATAATGCTAGGTTGGCAGCACCTCTGCATTTGGCTGATTATTGTTTTTTTTTTTGCGCGCCAATTTTAAAAATTAAAGCAAGAATTTTACAGAGGAGGAGAAGGTTTTTCTTTTGGAACGACTTGTTACTATGATGGGAGATTAAGCAATGGGTCGAAAGCTATGTTCACACAGGCAAATAATTTGGGCAAATTTTCATGAACATTGGGCTATATAGGCCAAATTGTGGAACATTCCGGCCATATTTGATCAAATTATTTGCGTATTAATTGCGTGGAACCATAGTTTAAGTTTTTAATCCTGTAAAATCTTTAATCATGGCTATTTTTATTAAAATTTAGCCAAATTATTGAGATGAGTAAACTTAGCTTAAGCAATGAACTGGGGGAATTAGAATGTGCATCTGTAATTTCAGCAATGTCTACAGGTTTTCTTGTATATTAAAGGCACATCCAATATTTTCCATTTTTGGTTTACTTAATAACAAATCAGACTTTACAATTTTTAGCAGCAGTTTTCAAATATTTTTCAGTGTGACGCGGATACATAAAAATACTTAATTTGCATTTGCTTGTACATGGTTTTCAAATCAATGAGGATCAAGTAGATTGCTACGAAATTCATCTAGATGGTTAGCATTGAACATAAGCAAAGCAAATGCAGCAAATCCACCTAGATTTGCAAAAACACCAACATGAGAAAACGGCCCTTAGTCTAGCTGGTTGTAATTTGCGGTACATAGAATTTCAGTGCTTTAAAAATCCCATTAAAAAAAGTGTAACCAAGTCCAAACACTAAGGCCCCCACAATTGGTGCACCAAACAAGATACGTTTGGAGGTCGAAACATTTGACCCAATATGTCGCCTAATCTGCACTTACACACACACACACACACACACACACACAGTTTGGCAATTAGTGTATGTTGTTGGTGTGGTTTTAGTTTCTGCACATTTCCCTTTATCTTTCCGGCTGCAGTTTGTTCGACATTTCATTTCCCTTGGGACTCGATCGAGTAATTGAAGGCCATTGGTAAATAAGCTTGATGTTAGCATCAGCCATAAGAAAATTCATGAAGGTCGTAAAAAATAATAAACAAAATGTTAGTGTGAAATAGAATTATAAAAACCAAAAGCTGACAAAGCTTTTGTAGTTCATAAAACAAATTATGCATAAGAGTAATGAAAATTATGGGTAATAAAAATTGTATGTGTGCGGGCAGACTTTGACTAAGGCAATTGGAACTACATTTTCTGTGTATGGATTACATAAATATGCACAGCTTAAATACTCGTAAAGCTAATTAATTATGAAAACAAAACTGGAATTGCATTAAATGAAGGAAGTTGTGCACAGGATATATACCATATATAAACCAAATTCCAAACGCTAGCAGAAGTCAATCGATTCGGGATTTTTTCAAATCAAGTGCGAAACAAGTGAGAAAGTCAATCAGGCCCGACTATAACATACTCTGTACTAGTTCATTTGCTACCGACTATAATATTATAATACATCCAAGAAGTCACGCTGTTATCGTGCAATATTTTTATTATAGTTTTTTTTCTCTCTCTCTCTCCCAAAGATTTTGTTTGTTTGAATACAGCGGTGGCTGGCGTGAATGGCGATGGGGGGTGGGGGTGTGCCGGTTAACTTTTTTTGCTCATAACTTGTGTATCGTTCATCCGATTTTTATCATTCCGTCCAGTGTCGCCAACTTTTGCCGAGAAAAAAAACCCGTTTTCCGCGGGACGGAGAGGAAAAAAAAGCTGTATTTTTCGACAAAAAAGCTGGAAAAAAGCTCATGAATTTTCTTATTATTTATGCAATTATATATTTCAAACATCATCAGTGTGATGAAGTTCCTTGTCCTCATACTTGTCGTAGGCCTCAGTTGTGCCTATTAGATTTGTTTTACTAGGAAGGATTTCGCATGTCGAGGGTAACCCGTATCTGGAACTGCATATATAATATTTTTAGTGTAATATTCTAATTTCAGTTTCACTTATATCCAATATCTTATACATAAAATTGAGTTGAGAGTGCACACCTCCTTTAGATTTCTGAGTTTTGATTTATTAAAAAATGAACGTTACTGAAGACACGCTCAACTTTAGCGTTGGACCAAGACAAGAAGCACATTTGAACCGCAAACATGGCATGGGAAGCGATTAAAGTTTTGTCAATTTGTTGAAAAATGCTTAGATTGTCAGGTACGTCAGCTCTCCTGTCAAAATTTTTGTATGAGATTTTTACTTAACTTCTCGTTACAGTTCGTTACTTCACAACTGCATATTGGACTTAAACTGAAATCAATTAAATTTCTTAAGGGGGGAGCCTGCTTTAGAAGCTTCAAAAAATCGATTTTTCCGAGGACTTTTTTGGGAAGGAAAGAAATATTCGATTGAAACGAAACTTTCGGGTTTTATTGTTATATATTTCAACAGTCTTCTCAAATTTTTTCATTATAATATATGTCAAATATTATGCCTGGTACAAGCATTTCGCCGAGGCGCCTCGAGTGTGCATGTGTCGTGCGGCGGGAAAGATGCAGGTCGCAATTTCCATCTGAAACAAAAAAACTCAAAAAATTTTCTATTTTCAATAGTATAGCTTCTAGTTAAACCAAGAAAATTGAACAAAAAGTGAGAAATTCCAAAAATTTTCGCAAAATAAAATAAAATCCTTTTTTTTTTTTTAAATTCACTTCAGATTATTTAAAAAGTGGGTTAATCATAACTTTCTTAAGGTTTTTTAGGTTCAACTAGAAGAGAATTTAATCCCGAATACATTAAATTTTGTCTTGTTTCGATAGGACGTTTAATTTTTTCCCTATCTTTCCCGCCAATTAGGAAAAATCGTAAAATGAAAAACCGAGAAATCGCACGTCAAACTTTTCGTATATAAAAAATCATATATAAAAAAACTCGACGCTTGCACTCAGAGAAAAAATAGAGAATTTCGCTCTTGAATCAAGAGCATTCGTTCTCAAAAGTACGGTAAGAGTGAAAATTCTTGATCCAAGAGCGAAATTCTTGATTCAAGAGTGAATTTTTTATCCCGACATTCCTGATTCAAGAGTTTCAGCTCTTGATCCAAGTATGAATAATTATTGATTCAAGAGTTTCAGTTCTTGATCCAAGAACGAATAATTCTCAAAATAAAAAAATTAAAAAGAATATTTGGGGTGGGTGGGGGGGTGGGGGGTGGGTGAGACACGACCGACCCGACCCGACCGACGTGGTGGTCCGTCTCGTCTACCTCCCCCGTCCCACTCACCATTATCAACCACACCAACCCCAACACCACCACCCACCCACAACCAAACTTTGTTTTAAGTTGTGATTGATTTTGAGATAACCACATTAGATATTTTTTTTTTTTACTTACTTTTCTGGGACTTGAACTCGGTACCTCGAAAGACTGAAACACACACAGGCGACGGGCAGTTTAACGAGCTCAGCTAAACTTCGTAAGGTAAAAGACGCGACGAAATCACACTTATAAAGAAACGCAGTTGCCTTTATAACACAACAACAAACTGCGCATGCGCTCTCACTCTCTGCGCTCTCATTCTCTCAACGATCAACTGCGCATGCGCCCTCACTCTCTGCGAGAGCGACTCCAACGCTACTCTCTCAAAGTTAAGTTGCCCTCACCCCCCTTGCCTATAAAAAAACAAAATTAAGAACGTTTAGAACGAATTTATCTCGATTCCAAGAGCGAAATTCTTGAAAATTCAAGAGCGACTAATTTTTTTTTCAAGAGCGTTCGTACTCAAATTATTCGTTCTAGTTTTTTCTTAGTGTGCTCACTATTTCTCCTGTAACTTTAAAAATATTTTGAATTTGCTTCTGAAATTTTAGGGACACATTCTTGGATAGTTTGGGTAGACATTTATGCAAAAAAAAAATTTGATTTTTTTAAGCCTCTAAAGCAGGCTCCCCCCTTAATACTATGAATTTTGTGAAAATCCAAAAAGTAGATCAGTGCCGTAGCTTCAGTTGCTTTATAAGCTCAACTTAGAAAATTGTGCAGCAGTGTCGAATAGATTTCTCCAATTCGCTATCCATATGAAGCATAAATCTTTGAAAACAAATTTCTCAAAATAGACTACTCGACTACTATCTGCTGAAATAAATAATTTTTTTATACCCTTGTACAATATCTGTTGCTGGTTGAACAAAGGTGAGAGGTAAAATTTTGGAAAATTCAGCAAAGATAAAGGGAGTCACCACAATTGTTATATACTAAGTTCCCGCCTCCAATGGAAAAGCGGTTAGTACCCCGCCCATAGAGGTCTAACTTAGTAAATATAATCAATGGAAAACCACTCGATAAAATTTTGTAAGATTTTAAATATATTGAGATGCTGACCAATAAAATGTGCCCTTAAGAGATGGTAACATGCATCGAAAAACCGCGATAGTGGGTACCACATTTGACATCACCCATTATCGAGTCCATATAGGTTATAAACTAGAGATAAAAATAGACCGAATTGCGTTTTCAGTTTTACCAACGCAGCCTTGGTTCGCGGTTTGTGTAGGCTTGGCTCCCGAAATACGGTCTTAAAAAAGCTTGAAATGACGGGCAAAAAGCTGATCTGGCAACACTGATTCTTTCAGCAAATCGATAAATAATTTTTGTTGGTTAGCGACCTTTCTAAATGTAAGAGTGTGATGCTTGTTGGCTCGAGGCCAAGAAGAAAACTCATATGTTGATTTATTTCCAATATATTTCGGATGTATTTCGGCATCCGTCTTCAGGGATACTACACGGAACAATTCACCAATTGTAACAATACATTTGAACAAAATTTTGAACATTTTTACAAACAATATTTAACACGTCTGTACCGCCTGACGTGGAGTTTAATACTAAGCTATTGTTTGTTCAGTAGGTGTCTGTATATGTGGGCGCAGTTGTCAGTGTCCGTTTTGTAGTTTAGTCTTTTTCTGTTGTTGTTTGATTACTAGATATCGCTAGAATGTATGTACGAACAATCTATAATCAAAACTGTTGGAGATATGACGTTTTTTCCAAATTGCGGTGGCTGGAGGGGGCGTGGCAAAAATTGAAATAAACTTCATCTGCATGCAAGTATAAGAAAATACATGTCCCATACATGTCAAACCTCTATCTCCATCTTTGAGATCTCTTCGTTCATACGGACGGACGGACAGACGGACATGGCTATATCGACTCGGCTGTTGATGCTAATCAAGAATATATATACTTTATAGGGTCGGAGATGATTTTTTCTGGCTGTTACATAAACTGAAAGAAAAAAGGAAAGTTTTTGATGATCCTCAGGATGATTTTTTGATATCCATTTGGACTGGATAGTTAATCCTTTTAGGGATCCATTGAATCTTTTCGAAGTCAATTTATTTTTCAAAAAAGGATTTTAAAATATCCAAAGCATTTTTAACAACTATCCATTTGAACTGTCAAAAACTATCCTTTTTTTATATCCATTGGATCTTTATGAAATATCCTTTTGATCTTTTTTAGTATCCATTTCTTAATATACGTTGGATCTTAATGACATATCCCATGGATTTGTTATTAATATCTTTAAGATCCATTGGATCTTAATGACGTATCCCAAGGACCTGTTGTAAAGATTCTTTCCAAAAATAAAACAGCACAATAACTTGTATCAATTTATTTAATTTTGATAATATAAATGTAATAATTAATACACAACATTTTTGGGAGTATCGGGAACGGGAATGTTAAAATTATGTCCTCCTGTAAGGCCATCCTCATTGTCTGAAACTTTCATTAAGAGGTTCCGGTTAAACGGGCTCTTTATATGATCGTTAAAATAGGAAGTGAGCTTCTCCAGGGAGCCGTACCTCTTTAGTTCCAAGAGGTGCTGTAAAAGAGCACAAGAAAGATATAAAAATACATTAGTATTATTGAAGCTTATGTTTACTAAACAAGAAAACAAGTAGACTAAAATGCGAGTTTTTTGAGTGCAAGCACATATCACTTACCTGATTATTATTATTTCACTTCAATTACACTTTAATATCTCTCCCAACACACCATTTTATTGCCGGCTATGCATCTTACTATGCATTTTACTTCGAATGACGCAGCGCTCATGACTTCGAGATTTGCAATATGTCTTTCTCTTTCGCAGCAACGGGCATACTTGACTTGCTTCGATACTTCAAACAAAATAAGATCACGTTCATCCTTTTTTAAGCTCCTTTGGATCGTTTTCACTTAAAAAGAATATGACAGAAAAAAGGATGGTTCATTGATCTTAATTCTTCATCCAAAGGAGCTGAAACATTTGAAAAGGATATTAAAAAAATGGGATCTTGAAGGGGATATTTCGAATATCCTTTCTACGTGGATCTTTGTACCTTTGGTACAGAGTATAAATATGGTATTGAGTACGTATCTTTTAGTCCCTGAATTCTTGTCTTGATCCCATCGTTAACTCGGGTAAGCTTGACTCTAGCACAAAATTGGCATAATTGAAAAATTCTCGGTAGTGATTTTACCTTTTTTTTTTTAGCATTCGAATTCAATAATTTTAGCTTTTTTTTTTGTAACTTTATTTTCTTTAGTTTAATGCTTCGAACATTTTGAAATATGAACACCAAAAATAAGCCACCAATTATTTCGAACTACAAATTTAATTTTCAATCACAAACCACACGTCGCTTGCAACATTCTGGATACATGGCGTCCCAGTCTAGAATATCTGTAAATCGACAACCATATGGTGGGGTTTCAAGTTCGCAGCTGAAGTTAAATTCAGATTTAAGCTCATCAAATCTTAACAATGCTGACAATCACTTACGTATTAAGCATGCCATAGCCATCGCCAATGCAGAATACACTTACGCAGGGTAGATTATCCAGTTTGATTGACTGACCCATTTTGAGAAGTATCACCGAATTGCCCACATCCAGTACACAGCGACCGGGATAAGCTACATTTGTCAAAAGGTCATAGCTTCAATTGGCTTCAATTGATTGCGTAGTTCAATACTCACAGTTATCGGCATAATAATTCAGTGACATGTCGGACAGACACCCCAAAAACATTACGAACAGTATGAGAACTTTGTGGGCGAAAAACATTTTATCAGAAAACTACAACTAAATCAGTGACTTTTACACCTCAGCCTGCCAAAATGGAATTATTACAGTGCACAGCCCTTTGACAGCACTGCGGATACGGTAGCTTAGAATTGAGATAGTCGCCATGGTGGCAGGATTTTGCCAAAGCACTAACGCCACAACTGTCGAAACAATACCTAAGTGAATCAAACCAAATCTTAAAGACGCCACAAACCACTTACCTGTGGAAAATAACCCGACCATTGTGGCCACAAACAATTTGACGACATTTGTGATAAGGATCCTTAATGCTTACTCCTTTATTGAGTATTAGCGTGGAGTTGAGGCTACATTTGCCCGGAAATTCTGCATCAGAGAAATCTAAGGATATATCTGGAATAAATATGAATTGAAACCACTTACTGGCATTGCGATAGACACCCATCCATTCGGCAGACTGGATGGTAAGGCATAGAATTGTAAGAACTATAATGGAGATGAAATTAAGGAACATATTTGATTAAGTAGAGAAATTTGTTTGATTGAGCTAATTGAAAGCTTTTGATAAGCCTTTCATATAACATTTAAGTTTTTACCAGTAATTTTTTGTGGAAACTCCAATTCGCTTGCTCAAACCAAAATTTACCAATGTTTAATGTTAGATTTTAAGCGATAGTGTTGGTTCGAACCTTGTTTCGGCTCACTTTGTTGTTTGTGGGTTGAGCTTACTTACACAAATGTTTTTACAGCTTTATCTTATTAGTGAGATATTGTTATAGCTTTTAATTGCGTGTTTTTAGACTTCAATTTACCTTTTACAAAAGTTCTTAGGGTGGAATCTTTTCAGTTTTCTTTTCTTTTTTTTCGACCTTGCTTCATTCATGATCGCACTAGTTTCCAAGCAAGGTGGTGGGCAGTCTTTCTATATAGTCTCTGGCCTGCTTATTAATAACATCGCCCACCTTAGCGACTTTAAGGTATTCCTCAATAATTGTCGTCCTCATGTACCCATGTATAATTTTAAACGAGAAGCTGCTAATTCTGAAGGGAGTCATAATGCAGGGTCTGTCGTGGTCTGTACCATTGAGGAATCCCTACGATTTCTCATCGACACAATTCACTAGAGGTGTCAAACCATCGATGGTTTGAAAAATCGATTATTTCTATTTTCCACCTCAAAAAATCGATTATAATCGATTTTTCCAAACAAAATTTTGTAATGCAAAGTTGGAGTACCATTTTCGCTAGTATTTTGAAAAATAATCAAATTTGTATTTTTAAATTAAAATAAATTTTAATATATTCGCTTCAGTGCGTATTTTCGATAATATATGTACATTATATTAATATAAGTAACAAACAAACTTATAAAGTATATTAACAACAATTAATATTACCGCTTCAGTGCGTTTTTTTTAGGATATGAGATCCTTGACATTATAAATTCATATTTTTGTTGAGAAACATCAACATATTAACTATTTTTGGTTTTAGCCGGCATCTTCGATCCGAAATAATTTGGCCAGCTTTGCTAAAGACCCTTTTAGATTCAGCCGAGGTAGCTGGCACGCAAAGAAACTTTTTCGCCACATGTTGCAAAGCGCTCATAGCAGCTTGTTCCTGCGAAATAAATGATTTATTAATTTTAAATTTATATAAGAAGACATTTAAATGGATATTACCTTCCAAAATGAAACAGGATCAGTTTCCTCTGGTGCAATGTTTTGGCCAATATACTGCCTCATCAATACAATTGCGTCAGAACTGTTGGTGTGGACATGTGATATTTTGTTTGCCAGAAATGTAAAAACTTTATTTTTTTTACCTTCACAGTTTGGTGTTGCGGGTGGTGTTAGAAATTGTGGCGGAGCATGTGATTTGAAGTGGGAACATATTTCCTGTTCGAGGACTTTTGCAGCTTGCTCGGCGTTAGACGCAGACAAAAAACCGTTTTTTTAACCTTGGGTCCACCAGAGTAGCAAGACGAGTAACCGTTCTGCTTTCATAAGCAGAAAATCGCTCAGGCAACCGTTCTTTTAATATAGAACAAAGACTCAACGCTGTTTTTGTAGTCACTCCTGAACTTACCACGTTCAGCTGCTCGTGCAATTCGCAAATGATGGGAACTATTAATGAAACTGTTACGGTTTTGTTCGCCGATACCTGTTTTGTAGCCTTATAAAAAGGTGATAAAATGCGGCATAATTCTTCTAAAACTTGAATTTCATCCGCTGATAATGGAGTCGGAGCTTTCCTCGATTTGAGAACGCTGAATGGCTGCACATCTCGCGCGATCATACATATCACTGTCTTATCGAGACTTATTTTTCGCGCCGAACCATTTGCATAAAACGGTTGCTTTTGAAAGAACATATCAACAGTGGTACGCTCAGGAGTTTTATCAGCATCCAGGTATTCCGGATGGGCGCGCTTAAGGTGCTCGAGGAGGTTCGCTGTGTTTCCGCAGGTTTTGTAGTGCTTACCGCAACGCTTGCAGTTGGCGCTTATGTTGTCAGCGCTTTTTTTAAAATGATTCCAAACTACCGATTGCTCCCGCTTTCGCTTTGGCGTGTCCATGATGAATCACCTTCAGACATAAACAGTGTTAATAAAATAATATGTGCAAAGCGGTATTAACATACATATGTATGTATGTGTAAGTGCATATGCACAGAACTTATAGAACTATTATATAAATTTTCAATTAAATACTTACTTTTCACTTTCTCTCCACTGGTTTGTCTAACACCACTGTAAGAGCCGCTGAGTTTGCGTTTTCTTTTCTAAAAGATCTAAAAGAAATGCAAATTAAAGTTTAAATCCATTAAAAATATGCACAAATATTATAGACGCTTACCTTCAGCTTCTGACGCGCGAAAAAGTGCTAGAGAAGGAAAAACTGATAGGTATGACACAAAAAGCGTGAAAAATCGATTGTGTCCCAAAAGTAATCGATGTTCACAAAAACCCGAAAAATCGATTATAATCGATGGTGCCATCGATTGTTTTACACCTCTACAGTCCATGCGATTCTTCCACTTCTATTAAAGATCCGCACATTAATACGTTTCTATTGCTGTGAGTGTGCGAATGGAAACAGGACCATCGGATACTGCATGTTTTTTTTTTTTCAATTTTAACCACCTTTCACAACTTTTAAAATTCTGAAAATATTACTGAAATTTTATCTGGGAATGACAATTGGACATGTAAAAAACGAAAGTGGAACCTCAACTAGAACTCTTAAATAAATGGTGTTAATAATATCGCGGAATTCTATTGGTGTCGGCTTGCATTTTAAAAATCTGAAAATAATTCTGCTATATACGACCAATATGTTGTTGAGGTAGACGAATACGTGGTCTCTTAAGACTGCTGGAATCACCTTATCCATCAGGCGACACATCCTCTGAGCTGAGTTACACAGCCCGAACGGCATCACTGTAAAATGGTAGAGAGGACTCCTAAGGACAGTAAATGCGGTTTTCTCCCTACTCTTCATTTTCAATGTATCTTGCCAAAACGCATCTTTAAGATCAATTGCCAATATGAAATATTGGTTCCAGGAGGAGTCGACTTAAAAGTCCCTCGATATGCGGCAACGGATACGCATCCTTAACTGTTCGTTCATTGACTTTGCGCGTATCAAGACAAAGTCTATTTTTTTGACCCTTTTGGACTAGTGTAACTGGGGAGCTCCAACTCCTGTTATTTTCTTCTATACATTAAAATAATATTCAGCAATATCAACACGAGACCTGTCAGTTAAACCAAACCTGAGAAATACAGTTTTTAAAAAACCCTCTTTTTCCATTTTATAAAATTAGCAAAAAATTTTTTTGCAAAACCGAAAATTACGTTTTGGTGGGCATGTCGAGATCTAATTTCGGGTTTTTTTTTATTGAAATGAAAAGTGGTGAGTTTTTTAACTGCTTTTAACTGTTTTCATAAAAGAATGACCCATATGCTGTTACTGGGGGATCAGTATCATCCAAAACTGACAGCTCGCTTACGTGGATAGACTCTTTCACTACTTCCCCTTTTACACGATCGCCTTTCTTGCCAACCACAGCCAAATCCAACTTTCTCTAAAACTCGATGCTAAAATAAATCGGTTGCGTTAGTGTTGGCACAATAAGGAAATCCAACTCCTTTTTTTCTCCTTCCCAAGAACCGGATTGCCCAATAATGCCTTGTACCGTTGTTGCTCCTCCATCTGCTGTGCGTACTTCCTGTCTCTTTTACCGCCGCACACGTTGCTCTCGTCCCTTAAGAAACTCCTCGGCTCCATGCCCAATGCAATTTGCACTGGCTCAGGTATCTAATAAGTCCACAACTTTGACTCCATCGACTTTGATTTTTTGGACTTTGTCATATTCAAGTGAAACAACTGCAGACAGGGACTGCTATTTCCAGGGACTACTCATCTTTCTCTCTTTGTCGCAACTGCTCGATCTTTTTGTAGTTCCGGGTTTTTGACTCTTTGGCTCCTCTCCAAATATTCGCGCCCTTGCCTCCTCGACTTTTCTCTGGCGCTATCTGCCGAGGAGGAGGTACTATCGGTTCTATTGGTGGTGTTTCGGGTTCACGTCTCCCTGAAAACTCCGTGCAAGCCAGCTCTGACAAATAAAAAATTTGGAATAATTAATAGATAGATGGTTCGAAGAAGGCTTCTGATTGATATGATAAAAATCGCTATTAAAAATTCAAGGCTGGTACTAGAAGTATCAATAAAATCGCAAAATTACTTTCGGTTCATGTCCTTTAAAACTGCATACTTAAAAAATTAATAGCATTGGGCGCCGGTTTAGATACAAAATCCGGCTATGCTCTTTGGGACAAAATCATTTTTATACCCTTAGAACAGGTATTACAATTTTGCCCAGAAGTTTGCAACGCATAGAAATATTCATTTTCGGCCCCATAAACTATATATATTCTTGATCAGGGCGATGAGCTGAGTCGATTGAGCTTTGTCCGTCCGTCTGTCTGTTTCTACGCAAACTTGTCTCTCAGTTTTAAAGCTATAGAAAAATTTGGCGAAGAGTCTTCTTTTTACTGCACGCTGCTAATATGTCGGAACCGACCGGATCGGATGACTATATCTTATAGCTGCCATAGGATCCATCGGCCAAAAAAAAGGCGGGTTAGTGAGAAAAACTTTTTTGTTTTCAATGTTAGCGTCCTCAAACTCGTCCATTATTAATATTATATGTATTCAAACAAATTTGCAAATTTTAGTCAAAATCGGATGACTATATCTTATAGCTGCCATAGGACCGATCGGTCGGAAAATGGGTCTTAGTGAAAAAAACTTTTTCGTTTTCAAGTAAATCGTTTTAAAGGTCGGTGATTCTTAATATTAAGCGCTTTCAAACTAATTTGGAAAAGTTGAACGACATCGGGTCAAGATCGGATGACTATATCTTATAGCTGTCATTAGAACCAGCGGTCGGAAAATGGGTCGTGCTTAAAAAAACTTTTTTTTTTCAATGTTAGCGCCCTCAAACTCGTCCATTATTAATATTATATGCTTTCAAACAGATTTGCAAATTTCGGTCAAAATCGGATGACTATATCTTATAGCTGCCATAGGACCGATTGGTCGGAAAATGGGTCTTAGTGAAAAAAACTTTTTTGTTATCAAGTAAATCGTTCTAAAGGTCGGTGATTCTTAATATTAAACGCTTTCAAACTAATTTGGAAAAGTTGAACGACATCGGGTGACTATATCTTATGGTTGCCATAGAACCAATCGGTCGAAAATGGTTCTTAGTAAGAAATTTTTTTGTAGTTTTTAATGGAAGCGTCCTTAAACTCACTGATTACTATTTCTATATGCTTTCAAATACATTCGCAAAATTTGGTCGATATCGGATGACTATATCTTAAGCATAGGACCTTTTGGAACTTTTTTTTTCTAAATTTTAGCTTTCTTAAATTTGGCGATTGTTAATTTGATATGTTTGTAACGCTACTTTTGGCCGGGGTGTAGCTCGCCGGGGGCAGCGGTCACAGAAATTTCTTTTCTTTGTTTTGTAGTCGATGGTTGCTGTACACGAATTTCCTTTGAGTCCTCCCAAAAAGAACACGAGTGGCGGATCGATCGAGTCTTCAATGTCATTCTTTATTCAGGGGGTTTTATTTTTTTCGTAACTTAGCTCTAACTTATATTACTTCTTCCTCTGAGCGGTGGGGAGCCGTGGGGGCTCTCGTGCTGTCCTCTAAGGGGCTGCCTGTAAGAGTAAAATTAGTTTCAGGGGGGTTTTGGCATTCGTTTATCTTCGTGACGATCGCCGCCGTCGATGAGCCGTTTTCCAGGGTCTTGGTACCCTGGGGGATCCTCGTGGAGTTGGGTGGTGGGCTTTCGATGGCACCGAGGATGGTCTAGAGGCGGTGGGGTATTCTCCACGCGAGAATTATGATGTTCCTAGAACCGATTAATGGTATCCACAGATGCGGGCGTACTCTGAGCCCCGAGATTGGGTATAAGGCGTATTCCCGGCGCGGATGAGGGTGTTCGGGGGCGCGGTGAGGGGTATGGACAGATGCAGGGCGCACTCTGAGCCACGAGGTTGGACGCAAGGTGCACTCCAAGGGAGGATTAGGGTATTTTGGGCAGAGGTGAGGAGTATGGACAGATGCCGGGCGCACTCTGAGCCAAGAGGTTGGATGCAAGGCGCACTCCAAGGGAGGATTAGGGTGTTCGATGTTGAATGGCTTACCTGCACGCTTTGAGCTTTGATCGAGAAGAGTTTGGAGTTTAAGTTCGTCTTATATAGCGCTCGCTCTGTTTTTGGCCTCACGCCACGTCGAGCAATATCCTAACGCGTTCGCTCATTTTGCTCGATACTTTCTCAATAGTTATCGATATTTTCGCATTAGGCGCCTTACTTGAAATAACAATGTCCGTTATCAGTTTGAATTTTAACGGTTTATTAATTTAATTATATTTCCAACATTTTGTAGTTTGTGACTCGTCACATGTTTTCAAAAAGATTCCCGAAATTTGGTCGAAATCAGATGTTTATGCCATCAGAGGTGATAATTTTAAAAGGTTCGGCTTATGGTGCGGTTCAAGGGACCTTAAAAACCGAACCAAAACAGTTTCTAATTTAAATCTTTTTGCACACTTGGTTTAGATAATAGCGTTCATGTTATAGATCAGCTTGGAGTGTTTGAAAGAACACCGGTTCAGTTGACGAGCACAAATTAGCGGTTTGATCCAGACTTGAACCATAACGATTCGATTGACTAAGTATGACTAAAGCGTTTTTACAGTTGGAGAAGGGGATTGGAATTCGGTCTCAAGCAGTTGCTTAAGCTAAAAAAATATATTTAAACTACAATTTTAATGAAATATTTGTTCCTTCATTTGATCGACTTCATTGCATTCCAAAATCCGTTCACAACATTCCGGAAAACTGGCTTCAAAATTCTTAAAATCGGTAAACTCGCAGCCTTCGGGTGGGGACTTTGCATCACAGCTAAATAAAATGTTTAATTGGAATTATAAATGTTTGGAATGAAGACAGTTTAACCTACCTATAGACCAAGGCCCAGCCATTACGACCACACACAATGTCGGCACATTTATTGGGATGACGTTGCGTTTTACCGCTCTCAATCCACACCGGTTGGCCCCTGGGTCTATTCACAAAGCATTTGCTGGGATGTTCTAAGGTAAACTTATATTTCTCAATTAGGCCAGATCTTACTTAATAAACTTACCCTCGTTATAGAAAATTTCATAATTAATCTCGGCATAAACCAAATGGACTAACAATGTCAGCCATATCAGACCGAGAAATGTGTTGAACTGTTGCATTTTAAATTCAGGAAATTTGCCTAAATGATTCGATTTACTGAATTGTCTGTGAGGTGTCAGAAAAGTGAAAGGGTTGCCTGCCTGGTTGTTGTTTTTGTTGTCTGTCGTCGATTTCCTTGGGCATGTTTTAATTATAGTTATGGATGAAAAGGAAGGGTACGGGTATCCATTTAGTTGCATCTGCATTTGTTGTTCCTCCTTTCTCGTTGACTCGTTGCATAATTCGATTAAGCAACCCACTCCCACCCCCCCCTCACACAAT
The DNA here is from genome assembly GCA_037044535.1 of Lordiphosa magnipectinata. Taxonomy (NCBI): domain Eukaryota; kingdom Metazoa; phylum Arthropoda; class Insecta; order Diptera; family Drosophilidae; genus Lordiphosa; species Lordiphosa magnipectinata. Next base: position 19,437 of record JBAMBO010004557.1, on the reverse strand, counting down.
GCCAATATTTGTATGTTTGCTTGTCTGTCTGACTTTGATTGCCACTCAATCCCACCCGTACCCTTACTGTCTGCATTTCTAATGGGTACACCAAATGTAGACAAATTGTTGGGCATATAATTGATGCATCTGTATTGGTTGCACTCCTCGCTTGCTGTCTGGCTGTGTGTGTTTGAGTGTTTGGCTAAGTAAATGTAAATCAAGTTGATGTTTCCTTCCCCAGACTTGATTACATTTGGCCCCATGCCTGGCAATTAGCTATGACCTCCATTGTTTTGGCAGTTGAAATTAATTGAATTGTATGGCCTCAGCTGAGATGGAAATATATGTACATTTACTCGCACATTTCCATGAACTCGAAAGAAACCCCAATTATTGTAGTTCAATAGCGGGTCAGGTGTGTGTGTGTTTGTGTGTGTAAAATCTGGCAAACCAATAACAAACAAAAAGGCCAACTAGAACTAGACAACATCTGCTAGAAATCGAAATTCTTCGGAATTTCATTTTATACAAAATTGGGATTTAAGATTCAAACTTGAACTCAATATGCCAAAAAAAAGAACATTCCCTTAAGCTAAGTTCCCATTGGCAATCAATTTGCCCCAATTTCCAACAACAATAATCTAGCCAAATTGACATTTCTAAAGTGGGTGATATGAAATTAAAGATCTGTTATCGTTAAAATCATTTCAATTTATTTATTCGGCTCTAGCCCAGTGCTACAAGATAATACTTATTTTTAACGCACTAGTCACAACGATAAATTACAGAAATAAAAAAAAAAAAATTACACAGTGCTACAGTGCGATATAACCAGGGTATTGACATAGCGTACCTTGTAGAGCAGGTCCCGTTTAGCACTTCCTCATACTTGGTTTTCCTCGGGGACCCCCAAAGTCTGAAGTTATGACCCAAAAACCGTTAATTGCTCATTTTGCTTACTTAACTTGAAACAACTCGCGAAAATGGACCATCTGATTTTTGTAACTTTACTAATTCTGATAGATTCTTACATATTATATAAGGTTGTCAAAAAAGTCTTGCGGTATTTCCGCAAGCTTGTCTTTGCAAGCGCGTAGTTCTAGTTGTATTCGTCGCATCGGTTCACGCTAGAGCTTTCTGGAAAGCTCTTTTCAAGCGCTAACACGTGTTTGATTTATTGTTGTTTGTTTTTAGTCGTTCGTGAGTTATAGCGTCGCAAACATGGAGCAAAATAAAGAGAAAATACGGCATATTTTACAGTACTACTACGATAAAGGCAAAAATGCATCTCATGCTGCCAATAAAATTTGTGCAGTTTATGGACCCGATACAGTTTCCATTTCCACCGCACAACGATGGTTTCAACGTTTTCGTTCTGGTGCAGAGGTGATCGAAGATGCGCCACGGTCCGGAAGGCCTGTCGTCGAAAATTGCGATAAAATCGCTGAATTGATCGAAAGAGACCGGCATAGTAGCAGCCGTAGCATCATCGGCCAAGAGCTGGGCATGAGTCATCAAACCGTTATAAACCATTTGAAGAAGCTTGGATTCAAAAAGAATCTCGATGTATGGGTGCCACACGACTTGACGCAAAGAAACATTTTTGCCCGTATGGATGCATGCGAATCGCTTCTGAATCGCAACAAAATCGACCCGTTTTTGAAGCGGATGGTGACTGGCGATGAAAAGTGGGTCACTTACGACAACGTGAAGCGCAAACGGTCGTGGTCGAAAAGCGGTGAAGCTGCCCAGACGGTGGCCAAGCCTGGATTGACGGCCAGGAAGGTTCTTCTGTGTGTTTGGTGGGATTGGCAGGGAATCATCCACTATGAGCTGCTCCCCTATGGCCAAACGCTCAATTCGGACCTGTACTGCCAACAACTGGACCGCTTGAATGCAGCACTCATGCAGAAGAGGCCATCTTTGATCAACAGAGGCCGAATTGTCTTCCATCAGGCCACACACATCTTTGGTGACGCGCCAGAAGCTCCGGGAGCTCGGATGGGAGGTTCTTTTGCATCCACCGTATAGTCCGGATCTCGAACAAGTGACTACCACCTATTTCTGTCCATGGCGAACGAGCTTGGTAGTCGGAAGTTGGCCACAAGAGAGTCCTGTGAAAATTGGCTCTCCGAGTTTTTTGCCAATAGGGAAGCGAGCTTCTATAAGAGGGGCATTATGAAGTTGGCATCTCGTTGGGAACTCGTCATCGAACAAAACGGCGCATATTTGACTTAAATCGCATTATTATAACCAATTTTATGAACAATTAAAAATTCAATAAAAATACCGCAAGACTTTTTTGACAACCTATTATAATTGTATAAATAATAAGAAAAAACATGCGCTTTTTTCCAGCTTTTTTTGTCAAAAAACTCAGCTTTTTTTTACTTTTTTGCTTGGCAAAAGTTGTCAACACTGCTGTGATATTACATTATATTATAATGCCATTTTTTCATATCCTACATAAGATGAAAATCTAAGATCAATTTAACATTAAATGGATAGTTGTTGCGCTTAAAACAAAAAATATACAGGACCTTGAGCCGGCTAAGAACTACTTCTTAAGGATGGTTCTAAGAACTTTTATTTGCTTTATTATTTAATATTATTTCGAACAAGTGGACAACGAAAATATAACAAATGATTTCCCCTTTTTTCATTAGTCGGCTAAATATTTATGTTAAATTTTAACTAACCTAAATTTCACAACCTACCCGTTCAGCTCAATACTGAAAGGAATCAATTTTTATTGAAAACATCTATTTTAAGCTTGTTTGTGCTGCGATTCAGGTTCGGCTCAGGCTCCAAAAAAGATGGAGGCTCTGACACCAGAACTGTTTTCAGACCATATTTTAAGTATTATTGTAGTTTTAACTCCCTGAAATGAGTTTTGGTGTAATTTTTTAAGATTTTAGTTCTAAAATTAATGATTGTTTTATGTTTTGACTTTTAGCAACTTTTTTAGCCACTTTTTTGTTTTTAGCTATTTCCAGCTATTATTTTTTGCAAATTTAGCAACTTGCGGTCCTCATATTCTGGCAGCACTGGAGTGCACGTCACGCAAAGCATCTGGCTGCGAAGAGCAACATCGACTTTAAATGTGTTCTCTCTACTAGTTCTCTCCGAGCGAAGTGTAGATACCCTCTAGCAAGGTATACTTAACTACCCAGCGGCGCAGAGCTCAACGTGTTCTGCCGAAAGTATGCATTACGACTGACGAGAAAGTAATGCAATACAACCGCTGCTTTTTGTTAGAGAGATAGTAACCGGAAACAAACTGAAACAACTAATCGTGCCACACACGAGCCACACACGAGCTCAATTGGCAAAAGTGATGGAGGCTTAAAACACGATTATGCAGAGTCAAACAAAAATTGAAAAATGCCAAATTGATATCCTTAAAAAGCTGACGAAAAAAAACATGCCCCCTGATAACGACGTATTTCCCATTTGTAGTCTGGACAATTTAAAGCTTTGTAAAAACATACATTTCATTTATCAAGGAATAACAAAAAAAAAAATTTAAAATAAACTTATATCAAAACCACTGTATTACTACATCATTACCCACTCATATAGGCTGTAATGCACGTGCATTACCAACCCATATACTTCTCTATCAATAGTACATTGCTTCGTATAACACGTGCATTAGCCACCCGTATACTTTTCCCATCTTGAGTAAATTGAATCGTAATACAAGTGCTTTACGACTGAGTATACGATTCCTCCATTGTGTGATGAATTGTAAGCGGACTGCGAACATTCTGCATTACAATGTAATGCAGGGTAATGGGAATCCGATGGCAGTTCGGCTCTGGCATACTTGTTTTATTACTAGTAATGCAGGCTGTGCGCACGCCGTTTACAAAGCGGCCATGCATACGGCTAAGTAATGCAGATTGTATGCGATGATTTCCTTCATACTGAAGGCAAAGTAATCTATGAGTAATCGATTTTGTAATGGCAATTTGCGCCGCTGGGTAGGTAGCCGCACTCGCTCTCTCACAGCTTCTTATAAAAATACAAAGGAGAGCGAACTAAGAAGCAGAACACAAAAAATTCGTCCGCGGAGATGCGTCGCTCGCAACTGTTGTTTACAGACTGACATTTAAGAAGCAAGCAAAGAGAGCGAGAGAGCGAGTTCGGCTACCTAGTTAAGTATATCTTGCCCTCTAGTACGGCTGGGGTCAGTCACTCTATTTTCGTCAAACCAGCGTTGCTCTTTGTACGGTGATGCGTCGTGCCGCCTGTCAAATTGTAACATGGGCCGAACACTAAACAGAGAGAGAGAGAGGGAAGGCGTACGCTCAAATTTTTTTTCCGTGAGAGAGCGTGTGCAAAGAATAGGAAAGGATTTCAAAAAAAGGTATATCAATCCACGAACACCCTTTCAGCAAAATATTTCACAGCATGCCAGTGGAATGCATTATGGCGCTCCATTCATGGCTTTAGGGCATACGAGTGTCGCTAAATACATGGCATTGGCCGAACGAGCGTCGCTTATGTTGCTTCTCCGCATGGCATTGCGTCGACCTAGCGTGCCTGGAGAGCCGTTTACGTATTGAGCGGACATCGCCTTGAAAAAAACGTCAGTCGAGCCCATTGTGAGGGAAATAAACGAGCGTCAACGACAGTCACAAAATCGTCAATGAAACGTTGATACAGCGTGGATCGGCCGTACTAGAGAGTATAGCACACACACACGCACACAAACGAAAATCGGGTTTCTCTTAGTATTTGCTTTGGTTGTTTTTTGCTTGACATATATTTTCTTCATTTGTGTTGGTGTCGACGCGGCCGTAAGCTCATTCTGGGCACCCCTGAAGTACACCAAATCGTTATACTGTGCAGATATTGGTTCAATTTGTAAATTATAAAAGAACGCCTGTTCAGCTTGTGGTTCGATTTGGTGGTTGACTCTTAACAAAGAGTATTCACTTTTTCTTGAAATAACATTTACAAAATGAAGTCTTAAATTTTGGTTCTGTTTGCCTACCGCAAAACCTGAGCAAGCTTTGAACTTAATTTAACCCAAACCACTTCGATCGATAGTTACTCTTCCACATCTTGATACATACTTTCATGCATACATATAAATTTACTTATTTGCATATATATTTGAAATCAACACATAAACGTAGCATAAATAATCAAATTGGCCAGAGGATTGAACAAGTCGCTGGCCCCGGTGTCTACAATAAGGGTCAGAAACGTCCAGCAACTTTTTGGCTGTCCAAAACTGAATATATATTGCTTGCCCTTGAGTGGCGGGGGGAGGGTAGGCGGAATTAGGTGATCAAGCGAACTGTTTTTGCCTGGAAGAAAAATGAGGTCTTCTGTTCATTTTATGGTTCCACATTAAAACACACATCATTATAATTTCAATGATATTAAAGTCCATATCAAAGTGAATGAGATACAAGCGGAATGCTTGATTTTTATTACCCAGTAATTTTTTGTTTTTTTTTTTGTTTTTTTTCCAGCGCTTTTAATTTTAGTGACGGCTGCCCCCACTGACCCCAGGTGTACATAGTATACAAAGTGCTTCCTGTGTAAATTTCGGGGTAAAGAAGTGTCTGAGTGTGGGTGTGTGTTTGTGTGTGTGTTAAAAGGCCAACGGCCATGTGTTTTATACGGCATTTATTTTTCGCTTTTGCTAAACTTTATACAAAATGGAAAAAAAAGAAAAACTTTAAGAGCGGGAAATATAAGAAATGCTTTTAAGCAAAGTCATTCATTTTGGGTCTAAACACTTGAAGAAAACAAAAGTCACCCATAACACTAGTTTACAGCCAAAAGGACCCATTTCTACTGAAACTATTTTTAAGTGTAGTTTGGATTGGTGATCTCAAAAATCGATTTCAAAAATATTTTCATGGCTCCATTTTTTAAATATGATTTTTTTTTTTTTTCGGTAGGTGAACTTACATTTTATGCCATAGCTCAATTCGTAATCGTCAGATGGTGTCAAGCAAGATATGAACCGAAAGGTAATTGTTTTCGGTCTTGTAGTTTGAATACAATAACCAAAATTATTTAAAAAAAATCGATTTGCTCAAAAATGAAAGAAATTTAATTTTTAAACGCCTAGGAAAAATATGAAAAAATGGAAAATTTTTTTTTATTTTTTCTACTTAAGAACCGCATTTCTACGAAGAAAAAAAGATATCGATGATCAAAATCTATTAACAAACACAGGAGCTGTGAGCAATTGAGTAAAACTGTATTCCGTGATGTATTATACGAATATTTCATGAATTTCATCTCTTTTGTTCACATTAGGCGTGAATTTCGGCGTTCCAATGATTTGGAGACAGCCTTACTGTCATTTGACAGATTGCTATTTTTGTCTGAGCAAACAAACCGGAGTTGGGAAAAATGCAAAATGGTGCTATGCAAATGTTCAGTCTGTTACGTTTCCAGTTCCACTTTCGGATACACTTCTTATTCCTAACTATCCCTATCGTGCCGAGGAACACTGTTCTCCCATGGAACTGACTTGTTTTTCATCCAACGAGAACAGCGAATTTGAAGAAAAGCCTCGTCTTTTAACCCAGTCGGATCTGAATGATTTGGTCAGAGAATTAGAGCTCCCAAAAGCAAAAGCAGAATTACTCGCATCCAGGATAAAAGAACACAATTTCTGGGCTCTGAAAGTAAAAGTAACTTTTTACAGAGACCGTGATTAAGCCTTAATCGATATATTTTATGAAAAATTACCAAGTATGCTATTGCAAGGATATTCTTGGCTTATTCAAAGAGCTTGGGCAAATTTTCGACGCGAATGAGTGGCGATTATTTATCGACAGCAGTAAAGACAGTTTAAAAAGCAGTTCTTTTAAATATTGGGAATGAGAAACCATCTATTCCAATCTCACATGCTGTAAACATAAAGGAAACATATGAGACAATGCACTTTGGGCGAAATTACGATTTTTCTGGCATAAAGTCAAAAAATCGATGGTACTAATTTCGAAAAGTGACTTTAATTATCAAAAGTAAATATAATACTTCAGTTAGACTAAAAAATATTTTTTTTTCGCCTGGGTGGCAACTCTTCTCTTGTGGCAGCTCTCTGAAGTCAGCTGATTTATCAAAACACGTGCTTGTGCAAATTGACGTAACCAGTTCATTGTATTTACAAAGTAAATAAATAGGCAAAGCTTCAAGCAAAAAATCAAGTTTAATATGGAAAACGAAGCTGACGGTATGTAAAATTGATATCTGCTGTGATAAGAAACGAAATGTTTGTTTTGTTGTTGTTGTCAATTGTTTTGTTTATTGTGTTTTTAGCAGAAAAATAACAAATGTAATTGTGTTCCGTGGAGTAAGTAACTTTTGCTGCGCATGTAGGCGCAAGCAACTAAAAATGGCAAGTTATTTGTTAAAGCCCCTGGTATATAGTGTTATTAATCTTTTTTGCGCATTTTTGCGCTTTATCGAATAATTTGCATTTTCAGTGACATATGAGTTTTCGCACGAAACTCTGATCGATATTTGGGACAGAAACAATCGAAATGCAGATGCCATAACTGAATACATTAAAGCAGAGATCAACAAAAACGATTAAAGCCTAAAAAATATAGATCAAGTTAAAGCCAAAGTTAAAGGATTTATCTCTCATATAAATCGACATTTGCCAAAATGCCAAAGACATCTGTCAAGATTTAAGACCAAGCACTCAGAATGGCTTTTAAAAATTTTGGAAGTGGGAATTGATCATGAAAATACCGCAAGGTCATCACCCTCCAATATTGGACGACCAACATTAAGCTATACCTGAGGCAGGGCCACGATTGAAAAGAAAATTGGCTTCCGAACTTGCCGTACAGACTAATTTCTCAACGCCTTTACTTTTACATGCAGCCTCTGCCTCTGCTAAAAAAAAGAAAGGATATTGAAGTTTCCGGAATTTTGAAACAAGCTATGACAGAGCAAAAATCAGAAAGTCTTCAGTTAGAAAAGCGGAGTGGACATATTTCCATCACGAATACTGAAGCATTAGCTTTCTTATTGGAGAATGGACTTACAAAACAACAATACATTAACATAAAGCAGTTAAATAAAGCACACGGCTGCGATATATATCCTGAATATGATGAGCTAAGGACGGCAAAATTACAGTGCAGGCCTTCGGGAATTAGCATTACAGAAACTGTGGCCAAAGTATCATTACAAAATTTGTTGAACCATACTGCCGAAAGGATTTTAAATATGCAAAAGGAAGTTTTAGAACAAATGAAAAAATATTAGTTCTTGCACACTTATTATTAGCTATGGGTTTGACGGGTCAACAGGGCAAAGCGCTTACAAACAAAAGTTTTATTCAGATGTGCCTATTTCCCTTGACCAATCGCTCTTTGTCACTACTCTTATACCTTTCAGGCTAGTGGACTCATTTCAACGTATCATATGGATAAACAGAGCTTCGCAATCAGTAAGGTTTTGCAGACCTCTAAAAATTGAATACACAAAAGAGCGTTATGGTTTGGAATTTATATTAAACATATCTTATCGTATTGATATTAAAAAGTGGCACATGAAAGGCGATGATAAAATTACGATGCTTTCTCGAAAAAAGGAAATTCAACAAAAGATATGGAAAGAAATGGGCTTACACATTAGCGTGCCGAAACAGAATGGTAGCGGCAATAGTAATGACGGAAACACCGCTAGGAGAGTCTTTGCTAATACTAAGCTTTTTGCATCAATACCATCATTCGACAATTTAATTTTGGATAAATTTCACTTTATATTGATCTCAATATCGTGCGAATACTCCATCAACACTGAAAAATTTCGAAATCTTTGCAGTCAAACGTTTTCGTTATATATGAAAACGTATCCGTGGTACCCAATGTCACCAACTGTCCATAAGATGTTGGTTCACGGTTCTGATATAATCAACTTGTGCTTGCTTCCTGTTGGATGTCTAGGTGAAAATGCCTCAGAAGCCCGCAACAAACTCTACAAACTAGACAGACGTTCTCACGCCAGGAAAAATTCCAGATTAAATAATCTTTCAGACGTTTTCCATAGAGCTATGGACTCCTCCGATCCTTTGCTGTCAAGTTTGCGTTTAAGTGAGAGACAAAAGCTGATCAGAAAGAAACCCCTACCAAAAGAAGTAATAAGTCTTTTGGAGTTGCCAACCCAACAAATGAGTTCTTCGTCATTTGGATCAGATCTTTATAACAACGATTCGGACACGCCAGCTAATTCTGATGACGAAGAAGATTGCGATAAAGCTTATTCCATTGTTTTAGATGAAGAGGAAATATAAAGTAAAAATGTGCTAACTATATTGTTAAAATAAATTGGAAAAATATAATATAATTAATTTTTCATCTATTGTAGTGGGGTTGCGGTTGGGAAGGGGCAAGTGGCAGGGGGCGTGGTTAATACACATAATTACCTATGTTTCGATTTGTCAAATGTGCCAAATTGCACAAAGTTCGATTTTTATAAAAAAAAATTGACGTGTTGTCTATACCATTTCAGGTAGTTGTGAGGGCGGGAAGTTAAGGCGTGGCCCAATTGACGACATTTTTTTTTCGAAATTCTAGTTTGATATAAGACACATATACACCAAATTTCAAGGGCCTAGCTTTATTTTAGAGTTTATGCCACAAAATTTGGCTAATCGCCCATAGTGCAATGGTTGAACTGTTAAAATGTATAAAATATGATGAGCACGAGTGGAAAATTGGTTCAGACTTTAAGGTGGTGGGCTTGCTACGAGGAATGTAAGGTGGGTTCACCAAATATTGCTGTTTTTTATGTCTCTGGGACAGCCGCGACCGAAAAAAACATTACAAGAGAAAGGATTGGAAGAAAAGACAGAGTCTGACTGTGGGCACAAACAGTATCGCATTTAATCCTTTGGTGAAGATGGAAAATATCATTCTTCCACCATTACATATAAAAGTAGGACTTTTTAAGAACTTTGTTAAAGCTTTAGATAAAAGTAGCCAAGCATTCGAATATTTGAAACAAATTTTTCCGAGACTATCCATTGCGAAAATCCGAAAAAGCATATTTGACGGGCCACAGATATCTAAAGTGCTTCAAGATGAAATTTTCGCTTTATTATTGTCACCTGATGAAGCTACAGCCTGGAAGTCCTTCCAGTTGATTGTTATTGGATTTCTTGGAAACAACAAAAAATATATACAAAATTTACTCAAGGCCTTTGCAAAAATAGGTATGGAGTATACAAGTTGTAAAAATTTATATATAATTATGTTGTTGTCTTCTTTTTTTTAAACAGGCGTAAATATGTCGCTGAAAATTCATTTTTTGCACTCTCATTTGGGTTTTTTTCCGGAGAACCTTGGAGACGTGAGTGATGAGCATAGGGAAAGGTTTCACTAAGAAATAAAATCCTTTGAGCAGCGCTAACAAGGATTCTGGAATGAAAGAATGCTGGGAGATTATTGTTGGTTCCTAATCAGAGAAAGAAGTCAAGAGGAAAACAAAAGGCAAAGCAAAGGACAAACTCATTTCGCATAAACACTTACAATATTAAAAATTTAAGACATGAGCAGTTTCACTCAATTGCTCACAGCTCCTGTGTTTGTTGATAGATTTTGATCATCGATATCTTTTTTTCTTCGTAGAAATGCGGTTCTTAAGTAGAAAAAATAAAAACATTCAACTGACCTTTTTAGTTGGATCTATGATTACTGCAGGGGTTATATAAAGTCAATTTTTTTTGAAAATCGATTTTTTTAAATTTTGCTTTACATATAATATATTTAAGTACACACACAGAAAATTTCAAGTCGATCCGGCAATTATTTTTGAAGATACACGCACATTTGTTAAGACTGATATCAAAATGATACCAAAAGTTGGACAATTGATATATCAAATTGATAATAGCAAAAAGTAGTATCAACCTGATATAAGTTAGTATTAATTTGATATCCTCGAAATATCATTTTAATACTTTCGAATATATCAACTAGATATTTGACACTTAATAGTTTCAAATTGATGACTAAATAGGGTCATTTTGATGATTACTTCTTTTTGGGTGTACTATTTTAGCTTATTTAGTTGGGTTTTTGTGTCGCATGTAAGCGTCTGCGCCTCTCGGTCTGTTGGGCGGGAGGTGGGCTGCTATTTCGCCTGGGGTTTGCGGGGCTTATGGATCCCACAATTGTAGTAAAGTTTTTTTTCAGTGTATAAATTGTATAAATTAAAAGTTTTTAAACAAATATGCACAAGAATGCTTCAGTTTTGATTTATTATTAGAAATTAAAAGTATCCTCCAACTTTCTTCAATAAATAAATAAAAAATTTGAATAAAATTTTGTTATCCATTCCGTTTCGTGTGTCCGTCCGACCTCCATTATTTCAACTTGATTTCCTTTTCTAAATTGAACCGACTGAAGTTTTTACCACAAAATTCCGCTGCCAAACCGAGACGGCAAGTAAGTAATTAATTTCACATTACGTATACGCAGCGTGTTTGACTTAATTCACTCAAAATTACATTGTTTGTATACAGTTTTCGACGTAATTTGTTGCTCTTACATATACATAAATAATATGGTATGTATGTACACTTAATAATACGTTATTGTATTCCAAATATTATAAATTCAACAACATTCGGTGCCTCTCTAAATAATTCAGAGACTGAAAACCAAACCAAAAATATACACAAGTGCAATAAAGAAACTGTTCTATTTGGGATTCTTATGCTGCAGGCCATAGACAGAGAGAGAGAGACAGAGAGTAAGGGTAAATTCAATATGTACCCTTGCGCGCATCCAGTGCACACTCAAAGTAACAGCCAGCGACCTTGAAATGCTTAAATTGACTCAATTGTTATTGTTGTTGCAGCCTGTGGTTGCCCATTTGTTGTTGTTGTTGTTGTTTATGACAGCGCCATACTGAGTTATTAAAAATTGTTTTCGAAATGCATTTCGCACAAAATGCTGTAAACTGCTTACTTAGCTTTTGTTTCCACTCACAAAACAACGAAACAAGAGAAAGAAATGGCTCTGCTTTGTATCCGCTTTGATGTGCAACAACAATTTAACAATTTATAAACAATTGGGAATGATACAAAATGTGCGCGTGGTAAAGAGAATGATGATGATATTTGATGATAATTCCCAAAGTGCATAAATTGCGAAACAATTTTATAATGATAAATATTAGAAATTCATTATAGAAATTTAGTTAAGTAAACGTTTAATAAAATGCTTTTTAAACTTGTTTTAACTTATGAATATTTCTTTTATTTGCAGGTGAGACTAAACGATGCAATATATCCTCATGTACGTTGATGTGTTGTTGGGCCGTTTTCGTTGTGTATTTGTTTGTTTGTTTGGGGTTTAATTTCGGCCGTCTTACTTCACTCCAGTCAAAACTCATGTACTCTTGTATTTGGCAGTTATTTGTAAGTAAAAATTGAAAAAAAATTCGTTTATTGATCTTGGGAGTAGCTCCTTCCGAAACTCAGTAATTATTTAACCTATATTTGGTGTAAAGGTTGGTAGAAAGTAGCTAGATATTTAACTGGCTTAAATCCGATTCCAAACCGGTTCAAAAGTGGTTTAGAGTCATTTCGCAGAAATAATTTCAGCTGTAATATCGAAAATTGTTCTGTGGGCTTATAATACTAGTATTCGGGATTGAACCAGAGTTAACCGCTTCAGAAGTGACCATATCTCAGAAATTATTTCAGCCATAAACTAAAAATTTGAAGTGTTTTCCAATTCAGAACTTGTTCCGAACCAGTTGCGATTATAACTTCAATATAAACGCTCTCATACGAAACTTACCCCCACAAGGCGAAGTGACCGATCGTTACTAGTTTTTAAAAAAAACTTTCATTTATACTAAGCAACAGCTAAAATGCTCCCTGAGCGATTTTGTTACATCCGAAAAGGAACCGGACTCCTTCTGTTCAAAAATTCGAAATTCAATTTAACCGGCAATGCCGAATGAATGTTTTGGTGCGTTATTGTGGCATTAAATAACCATATTTTCATCCAAACGAAGTCGATTTTTTCCTTTTGTATGGCAGCTATACTATATAGTTGACCGATTTCCATCAAACTTGGTGGAATTGTGTAAAAGCATAGAGAACTTATAAATTCGAGGTTTTGGCAAAACAGTTTTTCCTACTAAAACTAGTTTTTCGACCGATAGTTGCTATGGCAGCTATATGACATAGTCATCCGATCTGGCCGGTTCCGACAAATGTGCAGCGTCGTTGTACCGTCTTTGTAAAAAACTTCGTGCAAAGTTTGCTTACGATAGCATTCAAACTGACGGAGGAGATAGCATAGAAACAGACGGACGGACTCAGCTCGTCATGCTGATCAAGAATGTGTACTTTTATGTAGTCGGAGATGCTTCCTTCTATGCGTTAAAAACATCTGGATAATTTTAATATACCCTCTACAAGAGTATAATAACGCCATTTTCCATACTAAGATCAATAAACTGGTATCTTATGAACATAATTAAAACTTCGTGTTTGGTTTTTCTGTAATGTTCAATGCAGCTTACATTAAATCAAATTTGGTTTCAAAAGTTTACATAATATGGCCACTGGACCTACAAATGTAAGCAAACCTCGCTCAACACACGCTCAACAAATATCTCGTAACTTCTCGTGACTTCCTGGCCTAAAACGAACAATTGATTTGAATTCAGCGGCCAAAAATACATATGGGAAGTTTGCTGCAAAAGTTTGACTTTATTTGTAAACCTGGGTTATTCAAAATAATACAGATTGCTTACTTCAAAGCGCAAAAAATCCTGTTTTTTTGTAAGCATAAGCGCAGTATAATAACTAATGTACAGGGTGGTCTATCTAGTGTTTGGAATTTGAACTATTCATAATTTGACTTTAAAAACGTCAAATGTCATTCGGAAAGCGACTCGTATTTCGTAAAAACTTTGACATCTACGAAATGGGTAGCTATTCGCGTGAAGAAAGTTGGGAAATATTAAAAACATGTTTCCAAAGTGGTAAGTCCTCGACTCAAACGACATTTAAACAAAAAAATGTTCGGAAAACTTAATTTGTGGATCAATTCGTGAAGCGAGTTCGTAACTGGAATGTTGGTGGTTAAACCAACCCGTGTACGTACTCGTCCGGTACGCTCGACCGAAAACATTGCTGCGGTTGCTGAAAATGTGCGTCAACTCGCCATCGAACTCAACAATTGGACATTTCGCGCACTTCTTTGATGCGAATTTTGCATAGAGGACCTTGCCATGAAGCCATACAAAGTTCAATTGGTGCAGCAGCTAAAGCCAATTGACCATCCGAATCGTCTACAGTTCACAAATTGGGCGGAAGATCGTTTGGCCGAAGATGGTGAATTTTACCGAAAAATCATCTTTACGGATGAAGCACATTTCGACCTCGGTGGTTATGTTAATAAACAAAATTGTCGCATCTGGGGCACAGAAAATCCGCATATCGTCGTCGAGAAGCCAATGCACCCATCACGTGTCACTGTTTGGTGCGGATTTGGGTCTCGAGGCATCATTGGTCCATTTTTCTTTGAAAATTAAGAAGGAGCCAGCGTGATCGTGAATGGTGAATGTTAAGTGATTGGTTCTTCGAGGAAATTGAAGCGGTAGATTTGGACGATATTCGGTTTGAACAAGACGGCGCTACGTGCCACACAGCGCCCGCCACAATCGATCTTCTGCGCCCTATCTTCGAAAATCGAATAATCTGCAAATATGGAGGTGTCAAGGACAAATGTTATGCAGACAATCCTGAAACAATTGATAAGTTGAACAACGAGATTCGAGTTGCTATTGCTGACATACGTGCCGAAACAATGGAAAATGTTCTCAAAAATTGGGTGGATCGAATAGGCTACTGCCAAGTCAGCCGTGGTGGTCATTTGAACGAAATTGTTTTTCATAAATATACGACATGAACCAACCTTTCCAATAATTGTTCAACCTTTGAAAAATATCGAGCCGTTTTTTTTTTTATATCAAAATTAAATTCCAATTTTTAAATGGACATTCGCAATGCATAAAATAAAAGGGGCATGCACAAACACATATACAAAGCTTCTATGACTTGGCGTTTGCTACTGTTGTCCGAATTTTTTGCTACAAGTCTGACTTGGGATTCCCAAGCGATCTTACAACTCATTGAAGTTGGGCTAAAGATCGCTGATGATTGAACTGTTGGAAGTTTATGAAACAGCTATACGATCAACCAGCCTCCTTTGTGGTTTTAGAAACGTTATGATGAAAATGAAACTTATTGACCTAGAGCCTGCTAAAAAGTACTATGATTAATAATCGAAAGGTCACTAAAACAGTCGTTGTGATTTATGATTGCCGATTTTACCTGCTGAATATAGTGATTGCCGATTGGGATTGGAAAATTTTACAATCATGTTTGCTGAATAGAATTGTTGATTGGTTTGCGATTGCTGTGTCAGCCTACCTTTTTGCAGACATTCATATGAAATATTCTATTTAGCAAACCCGTAAATATTGAAGATTTGGTGGGAGTGTTTTCCATTGGTAAAAAGTATTAAGGCCACAGAATATCTTTAAGTCTCCAATCAATTCCATTCCAGCAGAGACTCATCAGCAATCGCAAATCGTAAGTCGGTAATCGCTAATCAGAATTAAATGCTAAAAACACCTAAAAAAAAAAAATTAAATAAGAAGAAAATTTATGCTCTTACGGGAACTTGATCCCAGGCCTCGACGTTAGCTAAGCGAATGTCTTGTCCACTCGACCACGGCCTTTGTTGCTTGCTGAAAGGCAGAATGCAAACAGCTTACATTTTTAAGTATGATTTTGACGCGCTGTTTTGCTTACGGCTGATAGTCGAGTGAGCTAAGTCGACGCGTCGCACAGTGGGGCCTCGGGCCTAAATCTGCGTCAAAAATCTATTTTTTAGCTGAAACGAAGACTGATAATAACATTCTGGGACTAAAACAAGTTAGAATATCGTGCTCATGTCAATCTTGGACATATTTACAGCAATTCCTTTTATGGATGGAGCTCAGTTTAATCTCGGGAATTCCTGCACCAAGCTGATTTCCAGATCAAATCAAGTAATCAAATCAAGGAATAACAAGCTTGAATCAGTCTCGAATCTTCTTGACTAGATCCGAATTTGAGATCAATTTCGAGCTCACCCGAGGCGAAAGGTGGGATAAAGAGTGATTGACTAAAGTCAATCCTTACGTATCGACCGACTTCTGACATCGTTTTGTGATTGATTTGTGACTGGTTTTCAGTGTATTATTTCATTTTTCTTTTTTCAAATTGTAGCCGTAATTTTGTCTGCCTACTACTGCATATTAATGATTTTCGCAACTTAATCGCTCGATTTCGCTGTCCATTTGGCACTGAATATTCATGAACTTGAGCGGGCGCCAACGCCTCAGTCGTCGTAATTGTTTAGTGAACATCCGCCTAAAAATAACCAACACGAAAATGTTGTCTAGATATATGTACATATGTACAATATACATACATATATTTATAAGCGAAAAGCATTTAACTGATGACTATGGCAGGCATAAAAGTGAAATTGACCAAAAATACAAAAAAAAAAAAAGAAAAAGAAGAGAAACGAAACGAGGCATAAAAATTGAATGCGAATTTGGCAGCTTTATTGTTTGCTGCTGTCAGATGGCAATCCTTGGTTTCACTTCTTAGGGCGTTGATTGGCCTGGCCAAAATTCAAAGTCAATGGCAGAAACAACACAACTTACGCCGTGAGCGTCGCCTTGGGGTTTACCTTTTGCCAAATCATTTGCAGCAAAACAAACAGAACAACGAATCGAAGCTCGAGTGGATAACCTTTTTTTTTGGGGTTTCAAGTGGAATTTTTAATTGCCAGGCGTAAGGAATTGGTTTTGAAAAAAAAAAAGAAATTACTTTCAAGGGTATAAAAAAACACACAGAATAAATCTTAGGCCAAAACTTATTTGGTGTTTCATGCCGCATTCGCGTCCTTGCTTAATAGCCTTGCCTTCACGGACGCGCAAACAAAGCGATGTCGTCGTCGGCTTGGTCGGAGCTGCTTTGCATTTAATTACGCTTAAAAATTAATTAATTTCTTTTTTGTGGTTGGGCCCGGTGGAGTGACTTGAGACATAATCAAGCTGGCGCTGCCAAAGAGGACTTTAGTGGCGTCGTCGCCAGAGCTGCCTGTACCATTATCCTTGTACTTGATGATGGTGTCGTCTGCCAGGTGGGGTGTGGGGTGCACTTGTGTTTTTATTTTAAATAATTCAACAAGCGCTGCTTCGCGCGGTAGACCACAACAAACAAAAACAACAACAACAACATTAAATGCCAAGGATAAGCTGTGAGTAGATGCCGTGTTAATGCCGGATGGTTTACTCAAGCAGAGACGTACATATATATGTATATATATATCCCGATGGATTACACAAATTTGGTAATTTCAAAAGGGATTCATTTGGAGGCGAATTATTAAGTCCTTATTATTTTAAGAAGGAAATTAGAAAGTTTAAATTTTGTTAAACAATTTCAGAGAAATATTGTGTTAAAAAAGATTCAACTTGTTAATGAAAGTGAACCCGATTTAGCTTGATTTGTATTTAGTATTTTTAAACAATATGTTTAAAAGCGTTATTTTCTCTTGAAAAGGGTATTTAACGACTTTGTTAACCTATTTTGGTAGCAATTTGTATAATTTCGACATATTTGTTCAAGCTGTTATAAATTTGCCCACCTTTAATGTACAACCAAATTGCAGCTGATGCAACTGGGCTGCATATCTGCTCCCCCTACCAGACCGCACAATTCAATTAAATTTATGCCAATGCCGATGTCCGTGTGCCTGCAGCGTATCACTGCATCTCTGTCTGTCTACACTCCAAAAAAATAAAAAGGGAAACCGTGCCAAAAATTGGGGGCAAAGAAGAATCGAAACAGAAAGAGACAGAAAACACACAAGTCAGAACAATAAAAAAGCGCGTTTCATTTCGTTGGAGAAGTTTTGACTGAGAAGTTGTGAAGCAATGAGGACAAATTTAATATACAATGTAAGCACTGATAAATCAGAATGTAACGAATGCCAGAATGTAACGGCACCTTCAATAGAAGACAAAGTCATTTTTGATCAAATCATTGTGGAAAAAAGTTCCAAGCGTGGCGAATAAACACCAATCGATGCTCAATTTTGTGAGTGAACGACTGATTAAAGTGCATACGAGAAAGCATAATCAATCGGACTGAAGATTTGTACACTAGCAATGAAGGAAGTCCATATCCAGCAAACGAGCGCCAATCTCACGTCAATTATAATCTACGTCTTACAGTCTTACCTATTGTATTGTAATTTGGTTCATATTGGGTAAAACTTGCAACGAACCGAGGTTCGAACCAAAATCAAAGCCCAAAATCCTCGAAACTCAAATTTCCGAACCTTAACCGTTGGTAAATTTTGGTTCGAACCTGTAAACAATCAATTTCGAACAATTTTTTGGGCTTGCAGCCCTGATTTATACCTAGTTAGTAAAAACTGCAACCAAAAAAAAAAAAAAATCAACAAAATGACACTATTTAGTCATCAATTTGAAACTATTTCGTATAAAATTCTCCTTAATACTCAAAGCATCAAATTGTTAATTTCGAAAGTATTAAAATGATATTTCGAGGATATCAAATTGATACTAACTTGTATCAGGTGGACACTTTTTTGTATTAATTTTGTAGTATCCATTTGATACTAGGTCTTATCAATGTGATATTTCAATTGTCAAACTCTTAGTATCATTCTGAAACTAGCTTTTATCAATTTAATATTTTGTATTATCATGTTTGTAGTACCCATTCAGTTCTTTATAAACTGCAATATTAATTTTTTGAACATTTTAAACAATTTGAACTCTTACAACATGTATTTTATTAACACTAATGAAATGAAATCGTCAGGAGTGGTCAAATCACTATGGGAAACATGGTTCTCTCACTCTTCATGCTACGTGTCCACGCGGATGTGGTTTAAACAGAAGCCATTGTAATGGTGTGCTTCATGCTGGAACCGATACATGTAGAGGAGGGTTTTGCAGCCCTGATTTCAAGGTTAAAATGATCAACCTTAGGGAAAGATGATTTTGGCACCATTTTGAGGCCCAATTGCTATGCATTTTTTGGTTGTTTTCGGCGGTTTTGGACAATTTATTTTTTTGGGTGTACTTACTGCATGAGTTTGTGTGTGTGTGTGTCAGCTCCCATCTACATGTATGTCAATACCTGTTTTAAGTTAATTAATTAAAGCTAAGCCAATTTGTGCAAACGTTGTGCACATTGCGGTCTGTAAAATGCTGCGGTCTCTCTTTTTCCTATGCCCTGCAGTCTGATGGGACGGTCATTTGAATTGGGCCAATTGAAGAATGCTTTGAGATGTTGGAATTGCTTAGGGAATGTCATTGGTCTAATCAGAGGCG
>JBAMBO010004555.1:0-72987 GCA_037044535.1 Lordiphosa magnipectinata | reverse complement strand
CTATTGAGTATCATGTTCTTCTCGAAAGTATTAAAATGTAATGTTTACATATGTAATATGTATCAGATTGACACTTTATTTACACAGAGTATATTAAGTTTGTGCAAAAGTAAGTAACAGGGACAAGGAATCAAGGAATCAATTTCGACCCTATAAAGTATATATATTCTTAATCAGCATCAACAGCCGAGTCGATAAAGCTATGTCCCTCTGTCCGTCTGTCTGTCTGTCTGTCTATCTGTCCGTCTGTATGAATGCACAGATCTCAGAGATGGTAAGAGATAGAGGTTTGATATTTATGGGACATATTCTTATATACTAGGCAGATCAAGCCACGACCCCTTTCCTTCTTGTTTTTTAGTATAAATTTGATACTAGGTCTTATCAATTAGATATTTCAAACTTTTAGTATCATTTTATTGGCTTTTATCAATTTAATATTTTTATACCCTTGCAAAGGGTATTATAATTTTGCCCAGATGTTTGCAACGCATAGAAATATTCATTTCCGACCCCGTAAACTATATATATTCTTGATCAGGACGACGAGCTGAGTCGAGTAAGCTCCGTTCGTCTGTCTGTTTCTACGCAAACTAGTCCCCCCTCAGTTTTGTAGCTATCGAACTGAAATTTTGCACAGAGTGTTCTTTTGACCGCACGCTGCTAATATGTCGGAAGTCAATTTTACAACTTTCCTAGTAGGCGTGATATGTGGCAGTCGAGTTTGAGCTACGAGACTGAAAGGAACTTATTTGTTTGTTAATTTATGTGGCCAAATTGTTGAAACCAATATTGTGACCAATAAAATCAATCAAAATGACGGCAGGCGTCCCGTGATAGAGCTCGCATCCGTTACGAGCAAAATGCGTCTCGCATATCAACTCGAAATGCTAATCGACTGGCCGCTATTCGCGAAGAAAATCTAGCATCTCGTCAAGTAGAGCGGCAGCGTGATAAAGACAAGAACTTGCAAGGGGTATAAAAACTTCGGCACGGACGTAGTTAGCTTAGCCTTCTCGTTTCTTATCAAGTTTGTAGTATCAATTCACTTCTCTAAAAACTGACATTTAAATAAAGACATTTGACTTTTTACTTTTATTTTGAACTCTTACAAAATGTATTTTATTTACACTAATGAAATGAAATCGTTAGATTTTGGCACCTTACTATGGGAAACATTGTTCTCTCACGCGGATGTTGTTTAAACAGAAGGCACTGTAATGGTGTGCTGTAACCCAGGAGTGAAAAACGCCTCATCTGCAGCTGTCTTCGTTTGGAAACTCTCGCATTGGGCGTCATCCTGCAAAGCGCAGAAACAGCCACAGCAGAACTGTTGCGTGGTATATGTCATGTCTAAAGAGTTACATTTGTTATTAACATATGCTTCGAAAAACGACAACAACAACATATGCTTAGCTACTTAAACTTACCTGGTAAATATACAAGTTCGTGCTCCATATTGATATCCATTTATTTTTAGTCAGCCAATCGTCTGAGAACGTATCCTCCTTAGCATTTACTTTAAACTAAGTACTGATCATCAAACCACTTAATGTGACTGTCAAGCATCGTCAGCTGCGACATTCGGCATTTTCGAATTAATCTGGTACTGAGGGCGTTCGAATTTTCCTTTCCTCACAGTATTTTACATAAATAGAAAAACTTTCTAAAAGCACATGAGCATCAAAGCAAAGCCAAGGTGTTTCTAATTCTATGAAATACTGTGAAGAAAGGAAAATTCGAGCACAATATTTCACATAAATAGAAACACTTTCTAAAAGCAAATGAGCATCAAAGCAAAGCCCAGGTGTTTCTAATTTTATGAAATACTGTGACGAATGGAAAATTCGAATGCCCCCAGTACTAGGCTTTAATAATGAAAATTTGTTAGTTTTAAACTAATACTGTTGCGTATCAAATTAATATCTAAAATATCGATTTGATACTCCCGAGGTTTATATTGATACAACAAAAACTATACTAGTTTCAATTTCGGTAAATGTTTACTTTATGGTAAGTAGCTCCTAAAATTCTGAAACTAATTTTCCTCGATAGATCACGAATTATGAAGAATTTACGTGCAGAAAATAAAGAATGCTCGATCACATATGCTTTTCGAATTCAATTTGTTTTTGGAAATAAATTGAAAATATTCTTTATCTATATAAAAGGTGAAAACTTGACACCTTTTGGAACTGTTATGAACTCTTTTCCAAGTCACCTAACGAGGTAAAATTCAAGGCTCATTTCTTTTAAACGTGGTTTCCACTGGAGGCCTATTCCACTAATGCCCCAGAAAGTGTTTTTTATTTAGTGGGTTCCCCACTGTCATCCTCCTCGTGAACATCCTCCTCCTATATAAATCAGTATTTGGTGAAGATAATTTTTTTTTAAGAAAGTACATTCTCATATGTACTTGGGGTTATACATCCGTCCAATGGCCAAGACAATCACGAGGATTCTTTGAGGATGCGAAGGATACGTCTTATGGATATGGATTCGACGGGCACCACGAAGATATCCCTAGTGCCACAATCCACTCCGCAAATACCAACTGGCCTTCTACCAGGCGACCAAAATTGTACTTACAACGACCAATTTCATAATCTCGTCGATTTCAACAATATGGCCGGGCCTGGGCATACAGCCCAATCCAGATACACCTTCCGTAGGAAGCTTCGACAGTCTATGATGGATGGATGATCTTGGATGAACTGCAAATCATTTCTGATACGAATAACATTGAGAATAACAAAACGGACAGTATCATCAATGCTCAGATGGGACCCGTCAAAAAAAGAAATTGCATTGATCCCTTAATCTTTTGCTTCTTCTTCCTCGCGTTCTTTTCTTCAAAAATAGCGGCGCACCTGAAACGGCCTCGACTCGATTCGAAAATGCATGCGACATTGCACCATTAAATTCTTCGCTCGAACATCGTGTTCCCATAAAAACTCCCTTATAGCAATCTGGCAATCGGTGCAGCGCATTTTCACAAATAGTCCACTTTTAATATAAATTAAACTACAAAAGATTTTATTTTCTGCGAAAATATTGACATTTATTTCAAAAGAATATGTGATTGAGCATATATTTGTATGGACAAAAATGCAAATTTTGAATTTCAATTGCAAAAGAACCATGGTCGACCGCCAATTAATATCTGCACGTAAATTCTTCATAATTCGCGGTCCATCGATGAAAATAAATTCGCGAATTTTAGGAGCTACTTACCTTAAAGTAAACATTTACCTCAATTTCAATTGGTTGATTGATACAAATTTTGTTTGGGTGTACTAAAACATTTCAGATGAAATCAATCGGGTATGTTGCACATTTCGATGGCGATTTCGGTATAAACGTTCTCATTTCGCTTGGAAACCCTACAACTTTACATCTGAAGTGATGATAACATCTCCATTCACTTGATATTGAATCGACTGCTGAAAGACAAGTGGATTTAGGGCCGATTTCTCTTCTTCCAGATAGCTGCTGCATGGCAGATAAACTCACAATTTACTCTGTTATTTGTTATGTAGAAGATGTAGAAGAAATCGGCCCTAAAATCGTCATAATTACAATTTTTTTCGATCCTTCTGATCTAGTAGTCTCTGACATATTTGGCACTTCACATATAAACTTAAACAATTCTTATACAGAAATCAACGTCGATATGTGAAACACACCCCAACATTTAGTTCGGCACAATAATACTTCATTCAAATTATCAAATTGTTCAAAAATGTTCCTATTCATGTCAAGTATTGTGCCGATGAACACGGCTGTGCTGGTGATCACGGCCAGTATTAAAATGTTTGACAATTAATTGGTTTTACTTAAGCATAGAATTACGTTGAATATTATATTCTATTCGATGATGGTACATCACTGTTCTGCCACTTACTCTAAAACCCATTCTAATCTAAATAATAACCAATTTGGTTTATTAAAAGAATTCTTTCCTCAAAGATTTTAACTTTGAGCTATGAAAATACAATTCAAGTGACCGATTTTAGCTTCAGTATTTGTATTTCCAATTGATAAATAGTCGAAAAGAATTTTAAGATATGACCACAACATAAATTTCCAGACTAATTGTCTTTCATTTTGAAACTGTTGTTATGTATAAATGATACCTTTTTACATTTAAGCTTATTACAAATAGAATGAATTATCAGACGCTTATCCAGCAACTGAGTCCGCAGCTAGGTAGATTCCCGTTCACTCACACTCACTCACTCAATCACTCCGTCACTCGTCCAACTGTTCGCTGAGTTGTGCCAGTAGGGCTGCTCTTTTGGATTCGAGTTCGCCATCGCTTAGTGTTAACTCTTCATGCCTGTGGGAGCCAAGTGATTCCATAGACTGGGCGGGACTCAGGGGTGTTGTATGACGTGTTGTGTGTTGTGGTTGTCGCTTACCATCTTTGTCTTTTTTGGTTTTTTTCTCTTTCTTCTTTTTCTTGGCAGGTGAATGGGAATTGGAATCATTTTGCAGGAGTGCTGTGCTGGGTGAACGATTACCGACGGCAGCCGCATCAGATTCACAAGACGACTGGAAAACAAAAAAAAAAGGGAACTTTATGAGAATGTGTGTGAATAGTGGACAAAGATTTGTAACTTACGCCTCGCAATTTGTTTTTACGCTTCTTTTTCTTTTTCAACAACTTTTCGCTTTCAATGCTGCCTATGGAGCTGAGAGAATGCTGTGTAATTAGAACAGAAAAAAACGGAATTAAGTATATAGAAAGACAAAATTTTTCTTCTCATACAAACCGATCTTGATTTGGAACGCTTTCGTTTGGCCTTCTCCACCTCAACCAGCTCATTCTCTATGTCGGATCTCGAAGTCGAGCGCACGCGCTTTTTATGCTTTTTATTCTTTTTCGATTTTCGTGATCGTGAATGATGATGACTGCAGGCATCTTCGCTTTCCTTAATAAAGTCCTCCCAGATCTTTTCTACACCAATTTCCTTTTCGTACAGGGCAAACGCCTCTAAATGTTCGACCAGCTTCTTGGCACTATCGTAGGGTTCGGCAACGGATACATTCGCTTCAAGCCATTCGTTTTTAATTTCATTCTCCAATTTTCGTAGTCTTCGTACTTCTTCTTTGAGACGCTCCTTTTCAATGGCCTCCGCCTGTTTTTGAGAGAAATGTGAAATAAGTTATTTTATGATAAAAAAAAAAACGTATTTTTTTTAATAATTCTTTAGGTTGTAAATAGGGAATCAAATTAAATCGTATTTTGGTTCCAATGTTTAGGTTAAAGGTTCCGAAGAAAAAGTATTGCTTCCTAAATTGTTTGTTCTGTACTAAATGCATACTTTCGTTAAAATCGAACCTTTTTCCTGGCCCAAATAGTGTGACTTCGTGCATCTTAAAGCAATGCTTGCCTGTCCCATCCACATCTTCTTGTCTAATTTGTTTACTCCGTGGAAAGAATCGTTCATTATTCCCTTACATAAAAAGGGATCACATGCTGACATCTCTAACTACAGCGGCATTGCAAAACTCTCTGCTATACATAAACTGTTTATGCAAATTGTAGCATCTCAGTTACAACATTCATGTTCTCCTTTTTTATCATCAAATCAGCATGGATTTGTTAAAACCAGCGCAACAACAATCAAACAGAAATCATGTTCAATTTCGTTTAGCTAAGCACACAGACTGATACGGAAAAGCCACAACAACTGGCACTGCCCTACGCACCTTAAATTAAACACAAAGTTAATGTTTGCATATGATGGCAAGCCACGGATAATTCCACATATCTAAAGCTGATGGAAAAGGTCTAGCGGCAGGCATTAGTCTGCATAATGGAGGCGCTGAGGTCCACTCCAACAAAAGCACTCGAACACATCCTAGGAGTCAACCCCCTGGACATCCAAGCACGCCTTCTTGCTTAAAAGACGGCCCAACGTCTTCGTGCGGCAGGCACCATGGCGCTACAAAGCTTTGAACACAGCATGGTGGGTAGAGTGATCAACAGTAGCACGGACTACATGATACCAAAAACCAACTTCACAGGTGCATCAGCATTACTGGGACCAGAAGACTGGCGTACAGGACTGGCCCAGGAAGCAATGCACCTATTCACAGACGGCTTCAAGATGGCCTCAGGAGTCGGAGCCGCTATATACTGCGATGAGCAGGAATTGAGGATCTCCTATAAACTGCCAGACCACTGCACCATATGCCAGGCGTAAGTCTTCGCAATAAGGAAAGCAGCGGAATTGGCAGAACAATACGCACCAAACAACCAAATAAACATATACGTTGACAGCCAAGCGGCAATCAAAGCAATGCAGAGACACACCATTAACTCCAAAAATGTTCTGGCAAGCAGGAAGGCAAAAGATTCCCTCAGCATCTCTAGAAAGGTGCAAATCTACTGGATTCCCAGCCACCGGGGCATAGGTTAGGTTGCAATGGTTGAAATGGGTGAGAATCCCATTTCATCACTTAGGCCAATGAAGGCCCGTTGTGTTACCATATAACCCTTTCTACGCTGCGATCGTAGAGGGAGGGTCTTTCCCGTTAAACCATTTAGAAAATATCACAAATTTGAGTAGAGAGGCTAGATCTATTTCAGAGATGTCTGACACATCGTTTAGAAAGGGACGACCCAAAACTGTGAGTCGCCTTCTGCTAAGAGCTGGGCAATGACAGAAGAGGTGTTGTACACTCTCCTCCTCGTCCACTGAATTGCAGCTTCTACAGAAGTCATTGTGTCTGATGCCGAGCCTAGCGGCGTGTCTACCTATTAGGCAATGTCCAGTAAGGGGGCCCTACTAGTAGGGAAATATGCAGTCTTTCTAGACGGAGTAACGCCCTAGATTTTTTAATACTAAGAGTAGGCCATGTAAGCCTAGATACTTCACATGTGTGTATTGTTTGCCATCGATTCATGGTTATTCGATGAGTAGTTTCCTTTGTTTGTAGCTTAAAGGTCGCAAGAGGCACCCCTATGTTGCTCTTATCCGGTAAGAGCTGAGTGGTGGTGCCAAGTCTGGCGAGGTGGTCGGCCATCTCGTTGCCTTCAATGTTGCAGTGTCCAGGCACCCAAACGAGATTAATTTCGAAGTGCTGAGCCATCTCATTAAGAGATTTGCGGCACTCCGTAAGAGTTTTGGTATTGTTGATATAACCGTCAAGGGCTTTTAATGCAGCTTGACTATCTGAAAAAATGAATACTTTACTTCCTTGGATTGCGAGGGTTCCCAGAAGGTTGGTAGCCTCCTGGATGGCTACAACCTCTGCTTGGAAAACACTACAATGGTCAGGAAGCCGAAATGAAGTTTCGATCCCGAGCTCTGGACTGAAGACTCCTCCTCCTACCTGTCCACCCAGTTTGGAGCCATCAGTGTAAAAATTTATGGCATTCGGTTTGCAGTGAGGTATTGAGTTCCAGTCCAGTCGACTCGGTATGGTGACTTTATACATGGTGGTAAACGTTATTGTTGGGATGCAGTAGTCAAGCGTTGGCGGTACCGCCACTTGATGCAGAAGTATAGAGGAGTTACTGGCGATTTCTCTACCCAGAAGATCTAGAGGCATAAGATGTAACATTATGTTAAGTGCATCTGTTGGGGTTGTACGCAATGCACCAGTCATGCATAATGCAGCACTACGTTGAACTTTGGTTATGGTTCTGAGGACGGAAGGTTTCCCCAGAGCCGGCCACCAAACGATGATTCCGTATAGTAGTATTGGACGTACAACGGCTGTGTACAGCCAGTGTACTATTTCAGGGGAAAATCCCCATTTACGACCAATCGCACGTTTGCACGAGAAAAGTGCAGTATTAGCTTTTTTGATACGTTCAGTTATGTTTTCGTTCCAATATAATTTTTTGTCTAACACTACACCAAGGTATCTTGCAGAATCGCTGAATTTTAGGTGTGTGTTGTTTAGTCGTGGGGGTGTTAAATTTGGTATCTTATACTTGCGGGTAAAGAGAACGAGTTCAGTTTTGGTTGGATTGACTCCAAGACCACTTTGTGCCGTCCAATTTGAAAGTGTTGAGAGTGCATCCTCCATCAGGTTGCAGAGAGTTGTGGGGAAATTTGCCTTTTGTGATTATGGCAACGTCATCCGCGTACGCTATCACCGTGTGTCCGCGCAATTCCATTAGTCGCAACAATTCGTTGACTGTTACCACCCAAAGGAATGGCGAAAGAACACCTCTACTTACATATCTTCGTGCGCAGGCATCTCCTAGTTGCGAGTTAACCACCCTGCTTGTAAGCATGAGTCGGATGAACTCCACCAGGGGTGCCTCCACATTTAGATTTGTCAAGGCAGAGGTGATAGCGTTGGGGAGAACATTGTTAAAGGCACCCTCGATGTCGAGGAATGCCGTAAGCGCATATTCTTTTGCCTGGTGTGACTTCTCAACTTTCGAGACAAGAGAGTGGAGTGCTGTTTCTGTTGACCTTCCCTTGCTGTATGCGTGCTGCGCTGGGGACAGAGTGGATGGGTCTATTGTCTGCCTTAGATGGGCATCTAGTAGTCTCTCCAGTGTTTTGAGGAGAAAAGATGACAGGCTGATCGGCCTGGAGTCATTTGGTCTGACATGCGAGGCTTTTCCTGCCTTTGGTATGAAAACCACTTTTAAATCTTTCCACAGTGTGGGTAGATACTGTAATCGAAGGCAGCAGACAAAGATTGTCTGAAGCCATGCAATTATTTGTGGTAGTGATTGTTGATGCTGAGCGGGAAAGATTCTATCTGGCCCGGGTGATTTGTAGGGCTGAAAAGTGTTCACAGCCCACTTAATTCGATGTTCAGTTACTATATCACTTATGTGACTTAGCGTGTCACCTCTAGGTGCCTCTATGGGCTCCCAAGATGTTGAACAGCCAGGAAAATGTGCTTCCAGAAGTAAATTGAGGGATTCAGAGCTGGAGTCAGCCCAAGTTCCATCAGGATATTGTAGGAGTCCCGGAGGGGGTGGTGAACTCGCTAAAATTTTTCGAAGTCTTGATGCTTCGGAGGTCGATTCAATTCTGGTACAGAAATTTGCCCACGAGCGTCGTTTGGCTTTCCGCATTGCACTTTTATAGTCTCGTAACTTGGCTTTATACATCTCCCAGGATGAATCCAGGTTAGTGTTCTTAGCCGAGTTGAATGTCTTTCTACACTACCGGGGCATTGATGGAAACGAAATGGCTGACAGTCTTGCAAAAGCCGGAACCGCACTAAACCAAGAAGCAACACTAAACATATCTATCTCCGTACAGACGCTACACAGCAAGATGGAGGAGATAGCGGAGAAAGAAGCAGAAGAAAAGTGGAAGAACACAACCGGCTGCAGAATCTCAAAAATCATGTGCAAGACAAGAGACAAAAAACTCACGCACTATACAGATACATGCTACAGCTCCAAAGAAGAGACTGTAGACTGCTTATAGGCATACACTAACTGGTCACTGCTCACGCGAAAAAGCTAGGAATCACGACAACGCACATCTGCAGGAAATGTAAGGAACCTGGAGTCGTCGAAACTCTGTAACACCTCATCTGCAGCTGCCCAGCGATCGCTAAGACGATATTAAGACATCTGCACTCCCCAAGTCTCACCACTCTCCCAAACAACTATTGGCATTTGCCAAAACGTCAAACATCCTCTTGGATTTCTAATGGTACCCAGAAAAAAAAAACCACCCGGCCTCACTAAGGACCGTAAGAACTATGTGTGGCCCCTACAAAGGGCCAGCCGGAACTACCTACCTACCTAATATCGGAAAAAACTAGAGAGTACGGATTAACGCTTAATCCAGACTGGTTTGTCAACCAAACCAATATAGACATACCGGAACAGTCCAAATGGATCCTATCACTAGGATACCCATAACAAAGAAAAACATTTCGACAATCCACGTTATTGCAGATCTGGAACAGGGGATCCAAACGATAGAAGAAGAAAAAATTAAAGAAACGACAAGAAGGAATCTAACGCAGAGAATGATCAAATACAAAGAAAACAATAGGACAAGCGAAAAGGATGAACTTATACTAAAAATAGCTACGGACACGGAAAAATTCTTAAAATCACACAAAGATAATCTGATAATAACACAAGCAGACAAGGGAAACAAAAAAGTAGACATGTTCAGAGAAGATTACAACAAGAAGATGAATATCATGCTATCCGATAGAACGACCTACAGAACATTGAGGAAGGACCCAACAACACAATTAGTTAGGAAAAACAACACGATGATAAATGAACTTTTTAAAAATAACCACATAGACATCAAACAAAAACACCAACTGTACTGTTCAGGAGGAAATGCCCCAGGAATATATGGACTACCAAAAATCCATAAGGAAAACACACCACTCAGACCTATAGCATCATCTACTAACGTCCCTGGTTACAAAATAGCCAAACACTTAGGATACCTACAACAAAACATGGTATCGGAAGACTACAACATATTAAACTCAATGCAACTAAAAAATAGACTACAGGAACTAAAAATAGAGAATGACGAGATCTTGGTATCATTTGATGTGATATCATTATTTACTAACATACCGACATCACTAGCTGTAAGCATTATAATGGAACAATGGATAGATATAGCCCCTCACACAAACATACCAAAAAGAAAATTCAAAGAATTACTAGAATTTTTGCCTACTTGACAACAACTATTTTACACACAATGGAACCGTATACAATCAGATATTCGGGATGCCCATGGGGGAACCCACTGTCGCCAACAATCGCTAATATAGTACTAGACAAAATAATGGACGATGCAATAGGGAAACTAAAAACAATTGACATACATATAAAGCACTTGTCAAAATATGTAGACGACATTAAATGCATAGTAAGAACCAAAGATATTGACATAATTTTAGAAACACTCAACAAGCAACATAGAAGAATCCAATTCACCGTAGAACGAGAAGAACGCAACAAACTAGCATATCTTGACATGGAAATAACAAGGGAAATGGAAACTCTGACATTTAACTGGTACACAAAACCCATGGCTTCTGGAAGAATAATAAATTTTAACTCAAATCATCCACCAAACCTGAAAATAAATACGGCAAAAAACATAATAAGAAAAGCATACACCATATGTGATATAAAACACAGACCGACAAATTATATTAAAATTAAGAAAATTCTTTTAGCAAATAACTACCCCGAAAATTTCATAAATAGATTGATCACCGAAGCGACAATAAGCCCAAAGACAAAAACACAGATAAAAAGAAATTTCTAAGCATACCCTACATACCTCATGTCACTGACAACAGAACACTAACAAAAATATTCCCCAAACAATTGATGGAACAGCTGACCAGTGCATACAAACCGCACAGCAGCAACAGACGCCTCTTCACGAATACAAAAGACAAAATAAGCAAGGAAAACAACACCAATGTAGTCTACGAAATCAAATGCGCGAGAGCAGAGGGAGAGAGCTGCAACGGAACTTAATTCACATTCAGAGGAAGAGCATTACTTAAACAAGAAAGCAAAGCTAACTTCGTCTGTGCCGAAGTTTTAAGACACTTGAAAAAGCTCGCACAGACAGACGGACAAGGCTCAATCGGTTCAGCTCGTCATGCTGATCAAGAATATATACACTTTATGTGGTTGGAAACTATTTTCTTCTATGCGCTGCAAACTTCTGGGCAAAATTACACGGGGGTGCCGCTGAAATCACTAGAGATTTTCGTATAAACGATTGTATTTCAAATTTAAACTTCTTGCATAAATATGTGAAGTGACACCAAAATGCTTGGTTGCTTGATCGAAAATAAAGCGGATTGAAAATGTCTGTTCAAAGCCAAGTAGATTTGAGATATACTTTTCACTTTACATGTAAAATTAAGTAATTTAAATTTGAAACGTTAACGTTTATACCAAAACCTCTAGTGATTTCTGTCGCACCCTCCATAATACACTTTTCTAGTGTACAAAAAGGCGAAACGAAATTTTAACGAAAAATAACAAATATTTCTGTTTCGATACTGATAAACGGTTATGTGTATAAAGGTTATTGAAAAAAAAACCATTTCGGTTACAGTTACGGTTACAATCTTAAATGTTTTCAGCGATTTTGGTTACGGTTTTAATCTCTGATTACTATTTACAAACCCACTGGACTTTACTTTTTCAGTTATTCATGGTTTTAGTAAAGGTAAACCAAACAGATGTTAGTTTTGCTGATTCTCGTAAGGCTTTCGAAAGTGTTTCTTATTGTCTTCTGATTCTGTAATGATGTCTCTTGCGATTTCAGCTGGGTGTTCTTAATTCGATCAAATCCTATCTCCAGTCTAGAACTCAGAAAGTGATTTTCAATTGTTGCACCTCTTATCCGGTATTTTCGGCATTTCGTGCTCTGAGCCATAACTCTTCCAACGATTCTGCTTTGCTTCAGGTTGATTTGTATACTCTATATACGTGGTGCTCTAACAATTTGTTGCATTTGACCAGGAACAAGTGTAAGCCTATGATGTTTTATCTCAGAACCCTTCTTTTGATGAACTATTTATTGAATTCTTATCAGCTTAAACAAGTTGAATCATTCCATGATATTTGCCCTTGACTATAAACTTTCTTTTGGCACTCACATTGAAATCTCTGTAAACGTTGGTCTAAAGAGCTCAATGATCCCTACACGACCAAGCGAGAGACTTCCTCCAGCCTTAAGCTTTTAGATTTACCATCATTTGAGCTACTTCTTCTACACAAGCTTATAAAGGGTAATATGGACGTAGAGTACCTATTCGACAGACTCTGAAGACAAAACATTTTTTTGTGGAAATTGCTTTTAAAACTCTAAGAGAACATTTCTGACTTTTTTCCGGATTTAAAATAAGTCCAAAAATGCTGTGAAAATTAACTTAAGGTACCTGATTTCCATTATGCTTTCCCCCTTTCTCGGTGACGTCTTCAAAATGTTTTTTTTTGTACCACAATTCTGCCCCTTCCTACTTACCTTCTCTAACAGCGAATTGTACGTCAGTTTAACATTGCCTGCATCCAGGCTAGCCGAACGTTTATCCTCACACACCACAGTGGCAAAATCCTCAAACGATGTCTTCGCCTGCACCACAAATGCCTTCTCTTTGAGTATCTCACGTATGATTTTCTTTTCATCATGAAATCGTGCCTTCAAATTCTCCACATAAAACTTAAACAGATCCAATGGCGTTGAACCACTTTGTCCCAGCATGGCCGAGAAACGTAAGTCCGCGGATATGGTGGGATACAATTCCACCCACAGCGACATGGAGGTAAGTTTACCCTCCTCATGCAGCGAGTCGAGCAAAGCTAAAAATGAATCTCGATTTTTACGCTGTTGTCGCTTCATACGTTTCTTTTCCCTTTCTCGATCCTCATCCTCTTCTTTCTCTAGCGTTCGTATATGCTCCTCGAAGACAATCAGGGCATCTTCTTTGTCCATACCCAAGAGAGTGACATCGTTCTTAAAAGCCAAATTATCCAAGAGCATCACCTGAGCCTCGGACCAAGTGGTGGCATGATTGATGGATGTCATTGATTCCAGCAATTCGCCCAATACTTTCATATTTCTCTTCTTCAGAACTCGGGCCTCCTCTTTCTCACGCTTGGCCAGATTAAAGATGCAATCCTCGTATATATCACGACGGTCCTGTTCGGGTACGACGCTCCAAGTACGATTTCCGGCAAATACTTCTTCACATCGAAAATATTTCATTAGCGAATTCATTTTATCGCTAGACATGAGAAACTGTTCCAAATCCTCTTTGGCCTTTTTGGCCTTAAGGCGCGACTCT
This sequence comes from Lordiphosa magnipectinata, assembly GCA_037044535.1. Lineage (NCBI taxonomy): Eukaryota > Metazoa > Arthropoda > Insecta > Diptera > Drosophilidae > Lordiphosa > Lordiphosa magnipectinata. The sequence continues at coordinate 59,187 of JBAMBO010004555.1, read as the reverse complement.
TCGCGTTCGTCCTTAAGTTTTTGTGTCTTGTACGCATTGAAGGTCTGTTTCCGTTCATTAAGTGTCTTGAAGGCGCTGTAGCGTGGGTCCTTGGATATGATCTTGACACATTGATCCCAATTCGCATTGGAGGGGACATTACGATCGCGTAGCAATTCTTTGAAGGCTTCAATCGCCTCGCGTTTATCCTTAAAAGTGAGAGGAGTGCTCTCTGCAGATTTGTCATCTTTTTTAGCTGTAAGAGAAAGGAGAAGAGAGCTGTAATGAACTTATAGCCAGAAGACGCCACTCACCATTCTGTTGTGGCACCTCTATGGCAGCCAAAGTGGCCGCCATCGCCTGATCCATGGCCGAGGAGGAGTTCTCATTGCTGCTGGGCGTGAGAGGTGAATGTATCTCGGGGGTGGGTATTCTGGGAGCTACGGGCAACGCTGCCGGCAATATGTTAGCCAGTGCAGCATGTGGCACCATGCCCGCCAAGCTGGAGGATGTCATGGCAGCCACCGCTTTGGCTGCTGCAGCGGCTCTGAAAGAAAAAAACAGAACACATTACCGTTTAAAGCAAAGATTACTTTTCATTTAACTCACTCCTCCGCCTTGGCCTTGGCCTTCATGTCCGAAAACTCTGGCGGCGGCTCCCAGCACGTTTCCTTGGTGGCCACATTGTGATAATAGACTTTGCCCGCATCCGAACGATATTCCTTCCAGGGGCATTGATTGTGCAGCAACTCGGCTGGCGTCATCAACGCCTCGGGCTTCTCCCAGGAGCTCTGCTTGGTGTTCTGATTGTAGTAATAGGGTCGTCCATCGGGCGCCTTGTGTTCGGTCCACTCCGTGCTGCCAGCGAGCACTCCAAAGGCGGCGGCCAGTTCCGGCGGCGGATGTGGAGCAGCAAACCCGGGCGGCGGAAATTGTGGCACCATGCCAGGCGGCGGCGTGTAGCCTGGTGGCCCACCCACAGCCACATTGCCAGCGCTAGGAGGAACATTCATTTCACTATTTTGCTAAATTGAATTCAACGTGATTGCTACGTCTACCGGGTCGTAGTGGGTCGGTTTGCTTAACAGAGGCAGCCAATGCGACGTGTTTTTATTTTAATTGAGATTTTCAATGCAAATGCCGCATCCAGATTAAGAGTTGCCTCGGCGCGATAGTCGATAACGATAACAATGCCAACGGCGCTAAGCAGTGTTGCCAACTTTACTGAAACTGTTTTTATGGGAAGAAGGTAAATTAGCTAAAAAGCGATAAAGCAAAGCTAACATCGTCTGTGCCGAAGTTAAGCAATGAAGTTGGGTTAGTCAAAGGAGGACACTGTTACTGTTCCTCACAAGTAGCGCCATGTTTCTGCGGCTGTCCATGCTGTTGGCGCGTTTCCTACACAATGGTAGACTGCGTCTGGTGTTTCTAGTCCTAGTCGTCGTCGGAATCATTGGTATCTACTACAACTGGCAAAGCGATATGCAGGCATGTTTCAGGAATGTACAAGTGACAACAGCGGCTACCGATGAGTATGTTAGCCTGGAAGATGTTCTTATGGGTGAACCCAAACCCAAGCCGGGAAAGAGTATATTCTTTCATGAGACCAGCTGCCATTTGGCTGATCAGAAGCTGCTCGAATTGACAGCAAGGCAAGCTTGTGCCATTGAGTCAGCAGCACTGCATAATCCGAATTTTCAAGTTTTTGTTTTATTTGCCGGAGGGCCCCATCACAGAGTTTCGCAATGGCAGAACGGCACACTGGTGCAATTGCCGCTAATTGAAGCAATTCTGGGCTATAAAAATGTACACCTAAGGCGTTTGAATCTATGGCGCTATGCGGAAGGTACACCCATTGAGGAATGGCTTAAGGATGGCAAGCTGTTTCGATCGAAGTAAGTTGGTGTATGCCAAATCAAATCATTTGCTTCATCTGTCCTTTTACAGCTACCTCTTCTCGCATATTTCGGATTTCTTACGCTATTTAACATTATATCGCTATGGTGGCCTCTACTTGGACATGGATGTGGTAATGTTGCGTAGCATGGAGGATGTCCCACCTAATTACACTGGGGCAGAGTCGAGCAGCCACTTGGCTGCTGGTGTTATGAGTCTCTCGCATAAGGGTTTCGGCCATGACATAGCCGAATCTTGTCTGCTTGACCTACAGCAGAATTTCGATGGCAGCGATTGGGGTAATAATGGACCAGGTGTTATAACTCGGGTGGCACAAAAGATATGCGGTACAAAGGATATTTCGTTAATGCTTGAGGATCGCAAACGTTGCTTGGGCTTTAAAGTGTTTGGCCGTGGCGCCTTCTATGCGATACCCTGGAAACAGTGGCGTGATTTCTTTGATGCCGATAAACTGGAGATGACCTTGGCACGTACAAAGGATTCGTATGTGGTGCATGTATGGAATAAACACTCAAAGCAATTGCAAATTCGCTTGGGTTCAACGGGAGCGTATGCAAAATATGCCGAACTAAATTGTCCTCGTTCGTTTGCGGCAGCGGGGGAATATTTTTAGGTAAACAAAAAAAAAACAACTGGTTTTCAACTTTTCACCCGCACATACCAAAGAGCTAGAATCAAGTCTAAGCAGTTTTCTTTTTTTTTTAGTTGTAAAATTTGTTTCCGAGAATTTCGGTTAAGTGTGTGATTAGTATTAGATAGTGCAATCTTACATCAACTTTAATGCAATTAGTTCATTCTTTCCTGCAACTTGAGTTCTCAAATTTTGTGACAAAACCAAAAAGCAAGCATGAAGCTAGCAAAATTTATTTACAAACCCAAATTAGTCAAATTATTAATTTGTTTCTTTCAGTGTTGCCCAAAAATGTTTTCTCTTATAAGGCAAAGCGCATTCCAAAAATGTAAAAAAAAAAAAACAAAAATAATGCTAGATATTGTATTCGACACTACACTTAAATGTGGTTAGTTAATTCAAGAACAAAAATCAGTTTAGATTTCAACTTGTTTCAAAATATTGTTGTGTAGCTTTTCAATTTCGTAAAGTTCTTTAAAATGTATAAGAAATAGTTGTTAGCAGGCTCAAGGTCAATCAATGCGTATTTCAAGTGTTGTTGTTGTAACATTTGAAATAGTTTCTCACTGTTGCATCTCGACCTTGAACCCGGCTAACAACAATTTCAGGTAGCTAAACCCCACAACTGTTCTTTAAAAAAGTAATCCAACAGGTTCGTTTATATCAATTTGCGATTGTTGGATAACTAACCTCATTCTCGTTTAAGCCTGATTTAGTTGTAAAAAACGTTTCCGTGTCCATTCCAAATTGGCTGTTTTTTTTTTGTTTGTTTTTTAGTTTTATATCAAAATTCTCCCACTATTATCTAGTTTTTACAGGCACAATTTTTCTCAAACAAATGAAATCATTTGAATGAATTGAATCTGAAAATATGAGAATTGTTTAAAAACAAGGTTGCAAAACTGTAACCTTTTCTTAAAGTTTCAAAACCGTTGTAAAGTTTTCTTTTCAAGTCTAGGTTCATAGATTATTACATAGTTAAAAGAATTTTGCGGCTGCTTTTATTAAAAATTGAGTTAAATTTTTGTTTTGTTTGTGACCATGCTATTTCAATCATGAATCACATTCCTTATTGTTATCATTCGTACATAAATGTGTCTCTATCTCTATATACGCATCTTTAATTAACATTTCAAGCGATTCTGTACTATACAAATATGTTTTCCGCTCGTTGTAAAAGTTGACCTGGATCTGTTTTTGTGTAAATTGGGTTCCGGACCGGTTTGCAGCCTTGTTCATTATAATTTTTCTACATATCTAAATATACACATGTTTTATACGAACAAATTATACAAAAAACATTGAGTACCCCCACACAATGATCATGATAATAAGAAATGTAAAATACCCCTTAATGAAGTATGAAAAAATGATATAGAATCTGTATGTATTGTAATTTGATAATCTCTCCACTGTATACTAATAAAATGGTGTAATATTTTTTCTATATCTATTATGTATAAACATTTGTTTTGTGTAGAATAAGGGGAATGAGTGGAAATTGAAAGCCGATTGCTCTAAATATTACTAACCATTGATTGTATACAAATATAATACAAAAGAGCAAATTAATAACTAAAGTCTTAGCCGATTTATTTTAAAATAGAGAGCAATGCGCAATGGAAAGATCTAACTTACAATATCAGTGTCGAATATCTAGTGTACAAACCTGTAATGTAATGATTCAACCCTTATGCTGCCTTTACACTTGTCATTAATCTCTAAATCAGGCATGCCCAAAAGCAGCAAGCGACAGAGCACTCACCAATACTCACAAAGATAAGCACCAATACCAATAATGAAATTGTTGTTGGTCAGTTTGCTTGCGCTCGCAAACACCAATCAAAGAAGAGAACAAAACCGGTTTTTGTTCTACGCGTCGCATACACACGAAATCGTTAGCATGTGTGTCGTTTCGTATGCCTCGCGCCCTGCATGTATACGATCATTGATTTCCTATGTTCCGTGCAATTACAATAACAAAACGTACCCAAAGAGCATACGGGTGGGCATCGCTGCTCTAAATAGTCGGTTGTCAAACTGACTGAACCTGTCAAATTGCATCAAAAAAGGCTACATTTTCCAAATATTTAGAGTTATTTGCTTTGCTATTACACTATCGTCAGAGAGTCTCTTTAGAGATATATGAAAAGTGTAAAGGCAGCTTAATAGCATATGAAATATCTCTAAATATTTGGAATATTTTTAGCCTTCTCTGATGAAATAGGACAGGTTCTATTTGATAAGAGATTCTCTTAAGAGAAGTTTGACAATCAACTATTTAGTGATATATGAAAAGTGTAAAGGCAGCTTTAAGCATTTCATTGGCTACGTGTTCATGATCGATCCGCAAAGTACGGCTGATTTGAATGCAATTTTTTTAAATGGATGAGAGAATTCATCTGGATGGACTGGACTTTCAAGAAAAAATACATATAAGGTTGTCAAAAAAGTCTTGCGGTATTTCCGCAAGCTTGTCTTTGCAAGCGCGTAGTTCTAGTTGTATTCGTCGCATCGGTTCACGCTAGAGCTTTTTGGAAAGCTCTTTTCACGCGCTAACACGTGTTTGATTTATTGTTGTTGGTTTTTAGTCGTTCGTGAGTTATAGCGTCGCAAACATGGAGCAAAATAAAGAGAAAATACGGCATATTTTACAGTACTACTACGATAAAGGCAAAAATGCATCTCATGCTGCCAATAAAATTTGTGCAGTTTATGGACCCGATACAGTTTCCATTTCCACCGCACAACGATGGTTTCAACGTTTTCGTTCTGGTGCAGAGGTGATCGAAGATGCGCCACGGTCCGGAAGGCCTGTCGTCGAAAATTGCGATAAAATCGCTGAATTGATCGAAAGAGACCGGCATAGTAGCAGCCGTAGCATCGGCCAAGAGCTGGGCATGAGTCATCAAACCGTTATAAACCATTTGAAGAAGCTTGGATTCAAAAAGAAGCTCGATGTATGGGTGCCACACGACTTGACGCAAAGAAACATTTTTGCCCGTATGGATGCATGCGAATCGCTTCTGAATCGCAACAAAATCGACCCGTTTTTGAAGCGGATGGTGACTGGCGATGAAAAGTGGGTCACTTACGACAACGTGAAGCGCAAACGGTCGTGGTCGAAAAGCGGTGAAGCTGCCCAGACGGTGTCCAAGCCTGGATTGACGGCCTGGAAGGTTCTTCTGTGTGTTTGGTGGGATTGGCAGGGAATCATCCACTATGAGCTGCTCCCCTATGGCCAAACGCTCAATTCGGACCTGTACTGCCAACAACTGGACCGCTTGAATGCAGCACTCATGCAGAAGAGGCCATCTTTGATCAACAGAGGCCGAATTGTCTTCCATCAGGACAACGCCAGGCCACACACATCTTTGGTGACGCGCCAGAAGCTCCGGGAGCTCGGATGGGAGGTTCTTTTGCATCCACCGTATAGTCCGGATCTCGCACCAAGTGATTACCACCTATTTCTGTCCATGGCGAACGAGCTTGGTAGTCGGAAGTTGGCCACAAGAGAGTCCTGTGAAAATTGGCTCTCCGAGTTTTTTGCCAATAGGGAAGCGAGCTTCTATAAGAGGGGCATTATGAAGTTGGCATCTCGTTGGGAACTCGTCATCGAACAAAACGGCGCATATTTGACTTAAATCGCATTATTATAACCAATTTTATGAACAATTGAAAATTCAATAAAAATACCGCAAGACTTTTTTGTAACTAAATATATTTGTTCAAATTTTAGTGAATCGTCCAGTGTCAAAATCATTTGCTCCTTTCTGCGAACCATTGATTCTCTACATTCTATAGATATAATGACAGTCTTGAGAATCACGACCTTCTCTTGGATCAACCACAACCGTAATACCCTCTAATATATCGTCAATCTCAAAAAATACTTCATGGTGGTAGTGTGTGCCTTCTGGTGTGGGTTCTCTCCCGCCACGGAACATCTAATAAAAAGTTTTTTTTCTTTCTTTTGAATATAACTTTTTCTTAACGGACTTGCATAACATTTTTGACTGAATTTACAACAAGTTTCCTTCAAAATGCTAACAAAATAAGCACTGCCAAAAATAAGCAAATTCATCAACTTTAAAACTTTTCGAAATTCTTATTTTGCATTTAAAGCTTAACTTGGTTCAGTTTAATTTCATTAAAAAAGGTTTTCACATAAATGCCATAAATATTAGTTTGAGTAAAGAAAATTTTGTATAGGAAAACTTTGCAAGCTTAGTTTATCATTCCAGAGTCCGTATAGAGTAGGCTTAAGCGGCAGCTGGATCCTTTTTGTTGTTCTTGTCTTTTTTACCCTTTTGCTTTTCCGCAGCCGCTGCCAGCTCTAGATCAATGGGGGCTGGCTTCACGAATGGAATCTCATCTTGAAACTTTGCGGGCATGTATTTCTTCAAAGGTTCTGGAATTTTGACACCCGTTTCCGTTTGATGCGTCTCTAGGATGGCGCATATCACTCGAGTGGCCGCACACATGGTGGCATTCAACATATGCACATAATCCACAGCGGCATTCATCTTCTTGGTCTGACCATAGCGCACCAGCAGACGACGTGCTTGATAGTCCAGGCAATTGGAGCAGGAGACAAGTTCTCTGTAGGCGCCACTGCCACCAAACCAAGCCTCCAAATCCAGTTTCTTAGAGGCAGCATGATTGAGAGCACCCGAGACGATGTTAACCACGCGATATGGTATGCCCAGGGATTGGCAGAATTGCTCGGCATTGCCAATCATCTCGTCCATCATTTCCCACGATTTATTGTCGTGGGGTGAAGTCAAGACAAATTGCTCAACCTTCTCAAATTGATGGACACGGAAAATGCCGCGCGTGTCCCGGCCATGAGAGCCCACCTCCTGACGGAAACAGGTGGAGAGGCCAGCATACTTGATGGGCAACGAAGCCTCTGGCAGCCATTCATCACGATGATAGGCGGCAATGGGTTGCTCTGAAGTGGCAATTAGATATTTCTCATCGGTTATAGCCTCCTCGGCTTTTTCACTACCCTTGCCCACCACCTTATAGAGCTCCTCATCGAATTGCGAAAGTTGGGCCACCTCTTGCATCACCTCCTTGCGCATAAAGAAGGGCGTATACAAAGGCACATAGTCCTTGGCATATAGCGAATGCAGGGCATGCTGTATCAAGGCCTGCTCAAGGAACACCGCCGCTCCGGTCAAGAAATAACCCCGTCCGCCGGACACAACCGCTCCCTTCTCACTGTTCATGCCATCGATCATCACAATCAAGTCCACATGAGAGTACTTTCCTTTCTTCTCGCAGTCCCCATACGTACGCTCCACACGATTCTCATCCTCATCATTGGAAACGGGCACTGAATCATGCAAATGATTGCCCACTTCCCTCAATGACGTATTCCTGGTCTGCTCGGCCAGTTCCAGTGACTTTTGATTCTCCATCAGGGCATTGTCGATGAGCAGTCTCAATTGTTTGATCTGGCTGACTGTCAACGCCTGCAGGTTGTCGGCCACCAACTCCGTGAGATTCTCAGACACGGATGCTGGCAGCTCCTCACTCATGGCGCCTTGCGGTTCCTTTTTCTTCATCTTTTCGCCAATCACCTTGCTGCAAACATTCTTCACCTTGTTAAGGTTGTCAGCCTTATGACGGCATTGACGCCACTCCGTGTCCTTTGATATGACAGTTTCCACCAGGGCCACATCCTTGAAGCGCTTTCGTTGATTCTCACGCACGGCATCGGGATTGCCGCCCTTGTCGCTGCGAAATAGATCCAGATCCAGTACCATTTTCCTCTTTTAATTGCAGCTTTAGTCGGCGTTTTCACAACGTGGCTGAGATTTTGCGTCAGTCAGTGGGCAGGGCTGGCAAACTACTAACGTGTAGCCCTGAAATGGCAGTGATGCACAAGCGGTGTATAAAAAAAAAGCTAAATATAGCTGTTTTTTAAGCTTCTTTGCTGTTACACATACCATTTGTGGATTTACTAAATTTAAAAAGCAGAAAAATAAGGTATATAAAATTCTGCATAAGATTTGGAAGCAGCTTATGGCCGCGTAGACACCAATACAAATAAAGAAAATATTTCTCAAGCAACTACAACCTCAAGAAATAGAAAGTCAAAACCGATTATGGCCTGCTGATTTGTGTGTCTGCTCGTGGCTGTTCGATACACACGAAATCATTCGTACCCCAACAACCAAATCTACATTGAAGACGACCCAAACACATATTTGTTGTTGTTTTCGAATTTTCAAGAGGCATGTGAGAAAAAGAGAAGAGAAAAACCTTATGAAGTTGCGCATAGGGCCTGGGCGCCGAATAATCTCAACTTCTTAACTTGCGAGGAGGCTAAATTTGACTAATTTGCCCAACTCTAAAGTGTTTTCTTTCTTGATTTGTGCTAAAATGGGGTAAGTTGGAATCGGATATCTTTCGAAACGAAAAAGTCTTTCATACTAAAACTACTTTTTCGTACACTTTTTGATAAAACAAATAAATTAAAAAAAAAAAATTCCTCTAGAAGTAATTTTATTAGTATTTTTATTTATTTATAGTAGCATTTTTGAATAGAAAAAATTAATACTTAACTAATTCACACTTTTAGCGTCCAGCTGTGATCGCCGCTGACCAGTTACAATAGTGCATTTAGCTATATACATGTTTCCAAAATGGCTGACGCTAGAATGGCAAAGATAATCGGTCAAAGAAAGCCATTTTGGAAACTTGTAGTACGTACGCGTGCCTTGAATAAAGCAGACACTGATCTCTCTTTGACCGATATGCAAGTCCAAAATATCTAACAAAATTATCTGTTTTTTAGCCTTTTTAGCCATTTCAGCCATTCTGTGCCAACACTATTGCAAGGGGGTGACAACTCTGACTGACACAGCTGGCGGTTTAAAAACATTTCCAATTGGTATAGAACATTCTGATATTTATAGAGTTTGTACCTTCCTTCTGCTCCATCCAGCATGGACTTCATTGAGCAAGAAGTAAACGAAATTCGGGCCAAGTGTGAGCAGAATGTGGCTCACACCAAAATTATCAGCTGCAGTGTTTCGCTCATCCGTGTCGATATTTATGCCGATCGTCCTAATCGTGCCATGACAGTTTGTCTGCGTTTTCCAGAAAACTATCCGGCAAGTACAACCATCCTGGTGGAGCTTAAATCCCGCGCTTACTCGGATAAACTTCTCACCGAACTAACACGCCTGATTGATGAATATGCTCGGGATTATCTGGGCAAACCGCAAGCTTTATTGGTTCTCGCTTTTGTCCAGCAATATTTAACGGATAATCCTTTATGCGTGTGCCTGGATGAGATCAAGCAATTGCGTACGGACATTAAGAATCTGGACAATAGTCAGCTGAAGCTGCGTCAAAAGAATTCCAGCGTCGAATTGATAGCCCGAGGAGGAGCCTATATATACCGCGTATTAGCTACGATTCCGGACACCTATCCACTGCAAGGTGTCGAGCTGAAATGCCAGGAATCCAATCTGCCCGCGGTGCTAGTACGCTATCTAAATGGCCAGTCACGTGAGATTGCCCGGCAGTGTGTGGAGCCTCCGTTGCGTTCTACCAAAGATGAGCTGGCCAATTTTCGTCCAATGAGATCTCTTTATCGTTCTTTGAAATTCTGCCTGGAGGCCACACGAGATTTTCATGTAGAACTTTGCCCCATATGTGATAATACTGTATTACCCCAGAATCCACAGAACATTGAAATGGATGATAATTTGGATGCGTTCATAGAACGAGTCTATTGTGGTCATTTGTTTCATCAGGGTTGTCTCAAGCTCTATCTGGCGGAGCCACCATTTCCCAAGGGTGGCAAACTCTGTCCGGCCAAGCGTCGTCATCCTCGTTCCGATGCACAAACTTATATGGGCAAAAAGTCAACAGTTGGTGCTGGCTGCAGCTCAAAATCTCTGGACAATGCTGGAACCGTATGTGGCATTAAGTTGGCCCATGATCGTTGGGTGCTGAGTATCAAAACGGCTGAAGCACGCTGGGCACAAAAACAGGCACGCCAACGTGAGCTGGAGGAAGTGGTGGACTTTTTGCAATAGCCAAAACAAGATTAGATCGATTTTTTTTATTATTATTATTTATATGGGATAAGTGTGAGCATAAATAAATAATTATAAATTAATGAATACGCTTAAATAGCTAGAAAACAAAAGACATATAAAAAAATAGAGGACTAGGTTGGGTTCCGGGGGGGTAGGAAATTAAATCCAATGAGACAATTAATTTTACAAGTGTATCGCTTAGTAATCTGCCCAACACACACACACACACAAAAAGTTGGATTGTTGATATTTAGTTTTTCATCCAGTACAAGAACTATTCAAATTTGTTAACATCTTCTGGGAATTACGAATAAATTTAGTGAATTTTAATGCCTAAGCATTTGCTTGTGCAATTTGTGGAGGTTTAGGTTACGTTTGACTTTTTCGAGAAGAAAAGTTTGAAGTTTGGAAACTCTATCACAATCAGCAGTGTTTCCAGTTTCATTTTATTTTTGAGATTTTGAAACAGGGCTGCAAACCATATTATTTTTTCGGAGCTCTGACTCGCTGGTTCTAAATAAAAAATTTAACAATGGTAAAGTTTGAAATTTTAAGGTTTGAGGTGTTTAAAGGTTTTGGTTCTAACCTTGGCTCACGCCGTTTTACCCAAATTAAATAAAAAATTTATTAATTTGTTAATTATATAGAATAATATTTCGAATTTCTTCATATTTTTTGAAAAGCCTCTTCATCCTAGACTTGAGTCGATGATGATTAAGATAATCAGATGGCTAAGATAATATAATTTAACGGTTTAAATTCTGAAAGACATTGGGGAGATAACTTTATAATAGCCTATTTCCACCAAAGAAATGAAACTTCATTTCTTGAAATGACAGGAAATGAAGAAAATTATACAATTTCTTCCATACGATTTGACACTTCATTTTGCCTTTGATTTCTATCATTTTCTAAAAATTATGACAAAATGATTAAGAAAAAAGTTTAAAAGAGTTGTGTATTAAGCTTTCTGCTGAAAGTTCAGGGCGATGGCAATGCGTTCGCCCCGAGAAACTGCTTTCCAGACACAACTCTTATCTTTTTTTTGCTAAATATTCCAAAAAGACCACGTGAGTTTGAAAGTGCCGCCTATTATTTAAAACAAACAAAGCAGCTGTTTTTGTCAACATGTCAAAAAAAATGACGATTTGTCAATGGAAACGGCAAAACTTTAAGAAATGAAAATGATAAGAAATGATGCCATTGGAAATGGGCTATAAGTCGTCATCTAAAATTGAGATTGAAGTCTGTGAGGAATGGTTATCCCTCACAGACAGAAGGGCATGGAGCGAAAGGGGAAATGTAGACTTCGAAAGGGGAAGTGCGGCGAATTCACCGCATAAAGGGGAAACAAGGCGGATTCAGGGGAGAGGGGAAATGAATGGGAGTCCAGGGGAATAGCAGCACGACAGACGGCGGAGGCGCAGCAAGTAAACGGAAGGATCCGTTAAGTTTGGAGCAGAGGCTAGTTGTCGCAGTCGCTCCAATTGGCTGAGGGGGCGATGTCGCTGGCAATTCTAAGAGCGCTGTTGCTAGGCAGAGGAAAGTGCCGTATGGAAGATCTGGGAGTCTCCAATGTTCTAGAAGGAGACAAGGAGACACCGGGAGACAGCCCGGGAGGGCTATATAAGAGGTCGCTGACGGCATGGAAAGGAAGTCAATGTGAATCGGGATCTAAGCGAGTGCGGAACGAATCGTGAAAGTATAAGTGCGGCGAAACGGAGTATTCCAGGATACTACAGACGGGAAATCGAGTGCGGAATCCTTGCAAAGGATACGGAACAGTCCTCGTGGAAGGACTTGAACCAGATATAGGATATCCTAGCGGAAGGATATCGACAATCATCAAGAAAGGTAGCTGTGCGCACGTAAAGCCTGTGTGTCGAACGCTGATTCGACGTTATAGGCGGTCATACTAGCCAGCGTATCCTTTGAGTCCTTGTAGGACGATAGTAGGGCAGTACGTGGGGGTTGTGCGGAATAGACGAACCTGCGAGTCAAGCGATTGCTTGGACGTGCACGGCGTGTCTTTGGCCAACGAAACAATGCGAGCACGGCGGTGAGCCGGATAGGAGGCGTACCTTGCGGATTGGCAAGGATACCTCAGATAGGTTTATGCACATGTACCATAGTTATAAGTGAAACATCAAAGTGAAACATCAGAGTGAACAATAAAGTGAACCACGTCGCTGGTGAATAATAGAATAAAGAATCCCTTGTGTTGTTATTGCAAGTCCAATATAAATTTGTTGGAACGATCCTCGACTACCCTGAGCATAGCCTGCATTGGTTTTCGGGTCAAAAAGGACTCGTTACAAGTCACATTTAAGCATAGCTCGTAAATAACTCTCAACCTTATTTTCAGTTCGCTCTGCTCACGTCACTGACCGAATGAACAAAAAAAAATCGGGCTCGGGCTTCCCTTAACCGAATGTGTGCTGCAATCGCGCTCACTGTTAAGTGACTGTGGTTAAACCCGCAGCACTGATCGGACTGCCTGCAACCGAATAACAGGCCGAGGTCAGTCAAGCTGTGTGTTTTTCGAAGACCGAAATGCAAAATGTGTGTGCTAGAACTAAGCATATGCAGAGAGAGAGAGTCAGTGTGAGAGAGAACGAGAGAGCGCATATAGTTTATCGCATACATTCTTATCTATATTGTTAGCCGTGCCTTACACACCGATGCATACATACGAAGAAGACCTATTGAACGCGTAAGTTCTGCCAAAAAAAGAGGAAAAAAAAACAACAAAAAATGTGTGTTCTCTCCTCTCACAACCGAAGGGAAGCAGTGACCGCTGTTAAAGGTTGTTTCGGTACCTTTATTCAATGTACCAGGCGAAGAGTGTTATTTTCTGACAAAGGCAAGCGGTGGACCGATTTTTGCGACCTCTGCACTTACGCTTTCTAGCCTATGAAAAATATTGCTTTTGAGAATCATTTAGTAAAATTCAAGACAGGAATTAAAACCGAACGATTTTCGGTATCGGTTGCAGTCTCTAACTCGAACGATAGCTATATTTCATGGGAAACGGACAAAGGTTTTCTATTCAGTTAAAATTAGCTTCAGGCCAATATAAATGCCTTAACCGAAACAGAAATTTTTGGTTTTAATCACCTTTTATATTGGGTACCGACTATACCAACTCTACGACTATACCTCTATACGGAATTTTGAAATAGACGGCGTTTTACTTGCATGGAAATTTTAGGATTCTGTCGCACTGATATGACCATATAAAAAGTCGGTCAAGCCCGACTGTAAAATACTTTTTACCTAGATTAGCAGCTAGAAGCAGCAGACATAGCTTGATTATAGTTCTTTCGATCTTTATCATTTCTTCGGCAAATTGATAAATAATCTTGATTACTCAATATATCTACAAGTCACAAACCATCTACTCTACATATAAAACAGTTTGTCCTGATTCACTGACTGACTGACTGATTCACTGATTGGCAATCAACGCAGAACGCAAACGGTAAGAGATAGAAGTCTGAAATTTTGACAGGAGTTTCCTTTAGTGGTGAAAGTGCGTACTAAGACGGCATTTTGGAAAATTCCAACCGGAAAAGTCGGAAAAGCGTCGGAAAAGTTTGTATGGGAAAAATTTTGTTTTCATCCGATTGACTTGAAATTTGGTTTGCAAGCATAGTACGCGAAATAATTCGACACGTGTTTTGCCGATTTTGGAAAATCCGCTCAGGAGGAAAATGGCCCGAAAATTCTGCATGCAAAAAACTATTTTTCATCCGATTGAGTTGGAACTCGGTTTGTAAGGATAGAATACGGAATAATTTGAAATGTTATTTTCCAATGTCGGAAAATCCGCCCCCAGGCGTGAAAACTCCCGGAAAATTCTATAGGCCAAAAGTTATTTTTCATCAGATTGACTTGAAACTCGGTTTGTAAGGATAGAATACGTAATAATTTGAAATGTGATTTTCCAATGTCGGAAAATCCGCCCCCCAGGCGTGAAAACTCCCGGAAAATTCTGTGGGCAATAAGTTATTTTTCATTCGATTGGCTTGAAATTCGGTTTGTAAGGATAGAATACAAAATAATTTGAAATGTGACTTTCCAATGTCGGAAAATCCGCCCCCAGGCGTGAAAATTTTCGGAAAATTCTGTGGGCAAAAAATTATTTTTCATCCGATTGGCTTGAAACTCGGTTTGTAAGGATAGAATACGAAATAAAGTGAAATGGGGATAACGATAACGATAAAGATAACGATAGCGATAACGATAGCGATAACGATAACGATAGCGATAGCGATGACGGTAATAATTCACTATAATGATGGCGACGCAGCGAAGCGCGACGGGTTATATGCTTGTCTATCTATAAAATTGAGGGAGAAACTACGTTTTTTCCAAATTGCGGGAGCGGGAGGGGGCGTGGAAAAAATTCAAAAATAAACTTGATCTGCCTGCAAGTGTAACAAATATATGTCTCATACATGTCAAACCCTGTTTGTTTATACATTTGGGGCTCCAAACCACGAACTATTCGTAATTTTTTTCTAAAATCTGACTTTTTTTTTATAGCTATTTCGTTACTCTTGAGCCGTAGTGCGAAATTATGCCTAAAGATGCCTTTACACTTCTCATATTTTTAAACAGTCGTTTGACAAAATTCTCTAAAGAGATACTCTTATCAAATAGAACCAGCCCTATTCCTCATAGAAGCCGAAATTTTTTTAATATTTAGAGATATTTGACGGAAATTTCTAAAGACAAATGACAATATTTTGATTTTAAATGCAGACAAAGGAAACAAGACGGTGGCAATAGAAAAGGACGATTATAGGAACAAAATGATGGACATATTAGGGGACTTGTGCACATATAGGAAATTAAGACAGGATCCAACCACAAGATTGCAAAATAAAAACAACAGTTTGGTAGACCAACTGTTTAAAGTTAGAGATAATTTCCAAGAAGGGAAAAAAATAAGCTGACGACTAGTACAGCGCTGCCCCCTAGGATATACGGACTACCCAAAATTCACAAAGAAGGAACCCCCCCTTAGACCAATTTGCTCGTCTTTAGATGCACCCTCCAGTGGGCTATGTAGATACATAGTACAGATATTAAGGAACATTACGGCTGATTCCATTTACAATGTGAAGAACTCAATTGATTTCAAGCAACGGACCAATGACATCCACATTTCAGAGGAGGAGAAATTAGTGTAATCTCTTAAGAGATATATGACAAGTGTAAAGGCAGCTTAGTATAGTTGTTCGGGCCTACAGAGTATTCAATGGTCGTAAAGGATGTGACAAGCATTCTAAAGCCTATGCGTCGGAACAAATATCGGAAGTGATTCACGTTTTTGAGGCCCCAATTCAACTATGAAAAGCCGTTTAGCATGGAAGTTTGTGGGCCAGTGATGAATAGAGATGCAGAATTAATGAAAAGACAGATATTTCCGACAAGTTCCATGGATTTATGTACCAACAGATCTCTTGGGTCTATTACCTACAAATGAGTACGTTTTAGTACTAATTTTTAGCAGATTAAAGTTTCCAAAATATCTAAGAACGGAAAATGGAAGACAATTTATTAGTACATATACTGTACAGATACCTAACTTGGTATTACCAAGTATTTACTGACTCAGCCAAAAAAGTCAATGACTGCGTTTAGAAACTTCTTGCTGATTGCTTAAAATAAAAACGAGAAGGCCAAAATAACTTCGTCTGTGCCAAAGTTTTTATAACCTTGCAAATGCGGTTTTTTAAATATCAGAGTTAAAATCAAATCATTTTCCGACAGATAGTCAACTGATATCGACCAAATATCGCGAATCTTTTTGAAAACATATAAAATTAACAATCGTCGAGTTTAAGAACGGAAAAATTTTTAAACCAAAAAGTTTTTCTCACTTAGACCCATTTTCCGATAGATCGGTCCTATAGCAGTTTTAAGATATAGTCATCCGATATTGAAAAATTTTGCAAATCTGTATTGGCTGAGTTTGGGGCAACAAACATAGAAAACAAACAAGTTTTTTTTTCACGAAGACGCATTTTGCGACCGATGGTTTCTATGATAGCTATAATATATAGTCATCCGATCCGGTCGATTCAGACATATTAGCAGCCTGCAGTAAAAAGAAGATTCTGTGCAAAGTTTCGGCTCGATAGCTTCAAATCTGAGAGACTAGTTTGCGTAGAAAAAGACAGACAGACGTGACGGACAAAGCTAAAACGACTAAGCTCGGAAGGGCATAACAAGGAGCGGAGGAACTAAATATCAAAGTGGGTGATAATGTATTTCCACATTATGATTCAACGGATTATGAGGTTATCGCATAGTTGAAGTAAGTTAGTTAGGGAGAGGACGGACATTGATAAGAAATGTAAATGTAAAGTCAACAGTTGAAGAAAAATTAAATACTTAAATATTCTAACCATCGGGTTATTACACTTAATAATTCCGTTTGAAGCCTCAGCATTCTTCAGTACAACGTCTCAGAAGTGAATGAGGGACCAAATCATTAGAAATAGCCTCAGTTGTAAGTGATTTTAGTACTGATTCATCACTGCCTGTGTTAAATTCATATAAGGAGAGCCAAATCAGAGCTGATTTCCGTACTGAGCCCACCTGAAGGGTTCTGTAATGAAAACTATGAGAGTGTTTTTAGGCAAATGAACCTGATGAAGACCGAAATGCTAAACAGATTGCAGCTGAATATCATAAATGATTAAGAGTTTTCATTTGCTTACATATTAATATTATATCGCAAATATAGCAAATGTGCCGTATTTAAGTTATATTTTAACTTTTGACGAAATTTGGCAAATTGAACTGTATTCAGAAAACCGGCAGATTCTGACTGTAGAGGAGTTTAAAGAGCTCATTTTAAATATTTTTGTATTCGAAACTCCTTGAAAAGTAATTTTTTTGTAAGTTTCTCGTAGATTTCAGTTCCGAAAACCAAAATTTTTAAAATTTGAACTTTAAGCAATTTTTTAAACTATTTTTTTTAGCTATTTCTAGCAATTTGTTTTCGCCAATTTAGCAACTTTTGGACCTCATATTATGACAAATGTTATAACTTGAGTATATGACGACCAAATTTAAAGGATTTTAAACATAATTCAAATCAGAAATGCCATCCGGTTCCGGTCAAACCGCTAGATCATGATCTTGGACCAAACCAAAAACCGCAACTTACAACAGTTCGGTTCATTTATCGGCGTGCTTAAAAAATCAAATATAAACATATCAAAACTCAGACATTTCGTTTTTCAAACTACCTCTTGAAAAGATGTAAGCTGCAGAAATATACCCTGTCATATATATCTGTTTTCATTCTGCATACAAATTCAGATCAATTGCAAACGATTTTCTTCACTAATATCAACAATCCTAATTAAAAATTTCGCAGGAATCAGTAAGTTTTCTGACCAAAATATGAATAAGTGAAAGTTTGGTGTGAAGGACAGTAATTTAGTTGTTCAAAATTTTTGGTAACTATAGTACAGTCTTGCGGTAATTGTTTCTCCTAATTAAAAAAAAAAAAACAAAATAAAATACACATTTCTAAAATCTCTGGTTGGCAGGCTCTTTGTGGCCTATTTCGCTAAACTTCAAAAATCCGTGACTATTTCATCATCTTCATACCGCTTAATGGGATCGCCCTTAATCAGCGACGATATCAGACTGTAAAAAAAAAGCGACAATAGTTAACAAATTATTTACAACTAATTAGCCATTCACTTACCAATACAAGGCCACAAAGAACATGACAAAATAGTAACCCAAATAGATCATACAGTTTCTTAGATGCACCTTGAGCAAACCACGGCTATGTATATCCACCGGATCGTAGACACCCAGACTATCCCTACGTTGACGATGTAGCTCATAGAATAGCCATATGACCATGGGTAAGTTCAACAGGAACATGATCCAGTGACCGCCCAAGAGAAGCAGGCCACAAAGTAAAGCATGTGATCCAAATTTGGGTATTACCCAAAAATTTAATCTGCGACAACATTCCTGAGCATTCAAATAGTCACACTCCAGGTCGGCCAAAGTCAGGACCTTACATTTCGTTAAAAAGGTAAATGAGATTTTCTTGCAGTGTATGGCTTATTAAGCGGCACTTACATAGTAAATTAATAGCAAAAGAATGGCTCCATAGACCAGCAGGGTGATGCAAAATATGGCTGTTTCCGGTAGAAACATGATTGCAGTAAAAAATTACAATTTTTCACTTATCAATTAACTAATTAAGGTTTTTCCTTAATGTTATTTACAACATTTTTGTGTGTGTGTGCGAGTGTGTGCGTTTGTTGTGTTTGGAATAGGGTTGTCGCATGCAAATAACTTAATCGATAAGTAGCCTATCGATTCATTGTTACTTTAAAGCCAAAAAGTTCTAAGACAGAACATAAAAAGGAATTATAGCCGCGATTACACGCACATCTAGTGACCGAATATATATTTGTTAGTTTTTGATCTAATTTAATTAATTATTTGTACCCAGTGTGGCCCACAGTAAAGACCAAAAATGGCTAAAAATTTAAAATGCTATAAAAAAAGCTAAAAAAATGTCTAGCTAGATATTGGTTTATTTCAAGAGAAGTGATTTGTCAGGTGATCTAGAGCAAAGTTTTGCAAAACTTTTTGTGCTCAAGAAATATTAGAGTTTCACCCTTTTTTTTATTACTAAAATCAATATACATAATATAATATGAAAAGATGTTTAGTGAGAAATGTGAGCCTATTTAAAGGCTTGTTCTCAGAAGCTCGGAAAATACCTAAACCTAAGATACCTGAACCTAAAGGGCCCAAATTGAATTTTCATTTTTCAATTGCCGCCATTTTGTCAAAAAAAATCACAAAATTTTTTCGAGTTTCAGACCAGAATGACATCTATACTGATTATAACCCCTTATTTACTTTTCATTTCAGACAAGCTGGAGACGAGAAATAGTGGCCGCCAGCACTACACCTTTTTTTTTGGACCCCCACTTTGATGGCCGAGAACTTTTTGAACAGCCCTCGTATCGAAGCAGACAAATTTGCTTGTTTACTTTAATCTTTTTGTAACACAATAAAAAAAAAACAGAATTGAAAAATCTGCGTTTTCCAATAAGTTTTTTTTTAGAAAAAGGTTCAAAAAACAGCCTCCGTATGGAGAATCCCCCCTTAAATCGACAATGAAGGAAAAAAACAGTATCGCAAAAACGAGGGGAAACTAAGCTACGGGCCACAAATCAGCCCAACAAAATTACGAAAGCCGCACCAAAGGGAAACCGTCTCCAATGCAGGTGATGACCAAACTGTGTCGGTCACGGCCGGATTCTCCTCGGTGTAGGTAAAAAATGAACTCGATGCGGACCAGCTGTGTGTGCTGTGGCAGCATTGCCAGCTCCAGCGGGGTGTGGGAGTGGCTCTTAGACGTGAACGCGAGGAGAATTTTCAATTTACACAAAAAAAAACAAGAAAGAAAGTCGGTCAAGCCCGAGTATAACATACTCTCTACCCTTACACTCGCATTTGCTCACGAGTCAAACGGCCAGTTAACACACACAAAAATGTTGTATGAAAACGAAAAATTTATTTATCACTCTTTAGCATTACGTTTCTCTTAAATCCATACTCCATTCCATCAGATACTCCGAGCCGGCGTCCTGCAGACGATAGCAAGGAAGGCACGCAGTCAGGACGTGCCAGAAATTCTTCGCAGACAAGTCGTAGTAAACGTTGTACAGAAGGAAAGCGGTGCCGAACGGAGGCTGTTGAGGTTGAGCCCACAAAAACAAGACGGTATAGACCCAGTGGCGTAAGGTAGACACGCAGTCGCTGTGGCATAAAGAAGACTTGCAATCCCAGTGGCGTAAAGAAGACACGCAGTCGCAGTGGCGTTAGGAAGACACGCAGTCGCAGTGGCGTAAGGAAGACACGCAGTTCTAGTGGCGTAAAGAAGACTCGAGATCCCAGTGGCGTAAAGAAGACACGCAATCCCAGTGACGTAAGGACTTCACGCAGTTCCAGTGGCGCAAAGAAGACTCGAAATCCCAGTGGCGTAAGGAAGACACGCAATCCCAGTGACGTAAGGAAGACACGCAGTTCGCAGTGGCGTAAGGAACACACGCAGTCGCAGTGGCGTAAGGAAGACACGCAGTTCTAGAGGCGTAAAGAAGACTCGAAATCCCAGTGGCGTAAAGAAGACACGCAATCCCAGTGACGTAAGGACTTCACGCAGTTCGCAAGTGGCGCAAAGAAGACTCGCAACTCCCAGTGGCGTAAGGAAGACACGCAATCCCAGTGACGTAAGGAAGACACGCAGTCGCAGTGGCGTAAGGAACACACGCAGTCGCTAGTTGCGTAAGGAAGACACGCAGTTCTAGAGGCGTAAAGAAGACTACGAAATCCCAGTGGCGTAAAGAAGACACGCAATCCCAGTGCCGTAAGGACGACACGCAGTTCGCAGTGACGTAAGGAAGACACGCAGCTCGCAGTGGCGTAAGGAAGACACGCAATCCCAGTGACGTAAGGAAGACACGCAATCCCAGTGACGTAAGGAAGACACGCAGTCGCAGTGGCGTAAGGAAGACACGCAGTTCTAGTGGCGTAAAGAAGACTCGAAATCCCAGTGGCGTAAGGAAGACACGCAGTTCTAGTGGCGTAAAGAAGACTCGAAATCCCAGTGACGTAAAGAAGACTCGAAATCCCAGTGGCGTAAGGAAGACACGCAGTCCCAGTGGCGTAAGGAAGACACGCAGTCGCAGTGGCGTAAGGAAGACACGCAGTCGCAGTGGCGTAAGGAAGACACGCAGTCGCAGTGGCGTAAAGAAGACACGCAATCCCAGTGGCGTAAGGACGACACGCAGTCCCAGTGGCGTAAGGAAGACGCGCAATCCCAGTGACGTAAGGAAGACACGCAATCCCAGTGACGTAAGGAAGACACGCAGTCGCAGTGGCGTAAGGAAGACACGCAGTCCCAGTGGCGTAAGGAACACACGCAGTCGCAGTGGCGTAAGGAAGACACGCAATCCCAGTGGCGTAAAGAAGACTCGAAATCCCAGTGGCGTAAGGAAGACACGCAATCCCAGTGACGTAAGGAAGACACGCAGTCGCAGTGGCGTAAGGAACACACGCAGTCGCAGTGGCGTAAGGAAGACACGCAGTCCCAGTGGCGTAAAGAAGACTCGAAATCCCAGTGGCGTAAGGAAGACGCGCAATCCCAGTGACGTAAGGACTTCAAGCAGTTCCAGTGGCGCAAAGAAGACTTGAAATCCCAGTGGCGTAAGGAAGACACGCAGTTCTAGCGGCGTAAAGAAGACTTGAAATCCCAGTGGCGTAAAGAACACTCGAAATCCCAGTGGCGTAAAGAAGACACGCAGTCGCAGTAGCGTAAGGAACACACGCAGTCGCAGTGGCGTAAGGAAGACACGCAGTCCCAGTGGTGTAATGAAGACTCGGAATCTCAGTGGCTAGAAGAAGACGCAATCCCAGTGCCGTAAGGAAGACACGCAGTCGCAGAGGTGTAAGGAACACACGCGGTCGCAGTGGCGTAAAGAAGACTCGAAATCCCAGTTCCGTAAAGAAGACAGGCAGTCGCAGTGGCGTTAGGAAGACACGCAATCCCAGTGGCGTAAAGAAGATTCGCAATCACAGTGACGTAAGGAAGACACGCAGTCGCAGTAACGTTAGGAAGACACGCAGTCCCAGTGGCGTAAAGAAGACACGCAATCCCAGTGACGTAAGGAAGACACGCAATCCCAGTGACGGAAGGAAGACACGCAGTCCCAGTGCCGTAAAGAAGACACGCAATCCCAGTGACGTAAGGAATTCGAGCAGTTCCAGTGGCGCAAAGAAGACTTGAAATCCCAGTGGCGTCGCTGACTGCGTGTCTTTATATATTGTTAAGTCTCAAACCAATCTTCAAGACTGGCAGCAAGAGGAGAATCCCCGTGTCGCAACTAAGCCAATCATACGTGTTCTTCCAACTCAAAGGGGTAGACGTAAGTCAGTCATCACCTTGACATCGCTTTCGCTTTGTACCATTTTTACTACAACTTGGCTGCAAAGCCATCCTGGAAAGTCCTGACTTAGGTCTACCCCTTCGAGTTGGAAAAACACGTATGATCGGCTTATTTGCGACATGGGGATTCTTATCTTGCTGCCAGTCTTGAAGATTGGTTTTAGACTTAACAATCCTTTAATGACTGCGTGTACACGCTAAGTTGGCTGCAATCAGTATTTTGCCTCTTCCTACTCCGGCAGCACTTTCCAAAGCTGTGTGCAATGACAAACGCGCTTTCTTGTCAGTCTCTTGCAGTGTCAAATAGTTTTGAACAGGATCCGGCGAGGCAATCTTCCGCCACGTACTCTCCCGCTCATAGTTTAATGTGGTCTGCGAAAATGTAAGATGACACGTGGATTTTAAAAATCTTACAGAAACTTACCAGCATTTCTTTATTTTTAATAATTTTGAGAAAATAGTTGTTAGTGTTCTCAGTGTTCAGAGTGGAATGAATTAAAATTATTGTTTGAACTTATTGTACAGATGATTTGTGTAGTTGACAGTTAAGACAATGCTACTACTAGACTAATAGACTACTAGAGCTTATCCATAAGCAAAGCCGCATTGATATATAAAAGTTTAATATGCAAAGTGATGTTTGAGGTATGTAAAATAGATATTTGGTTTCACAAGAAAAAGAAATGTGTGTTTTGTTGTATTTTTAAACAAGAATATAACAAATGTAATTGTGTTCCATGGACAGTGTTAGGAAGTATCTTGGCATTTTTACCTAGATACATATTCTGTATTCGGTATTTTTAAATTCCAGTACCTCTTACCTTACCTAGGTCCAAATTTTCATTTACCTTGTCAAAAAGTAAGGTATAAGGTACTTAGTTTGAATGAAAATTTAATTTCAAATGATTGCCTGGGTGGGAATCTAATCTAATTTCATCATTCTTCCAATTTGGGAGTATTAAAAATACATAGCTTTGAGCTAATAACTGTGTTGATCCTTAAGACGCTTTAAGTTAAGGAAATACAGAAAACTGTCGGCGCAGCTTGAAATAAGGTACATTAACTCTCGTTTGAATGGTTTCAAAATGCTATTCAGAATCGATTATAAATTACAGCAACAAACCAAATAATTTTCAAAGATACTGTCACCAGTGGACTTTGCTATCAGCTTAAATAATCAAGTCGCTAATTTTACCTTTTTAAGATGTTTCAAAAACTTGCCCCATTTCGCTTTACTTCTTATGTATCTAGGCGAAAAATTTCAAGAAAATACTGCAGTTGTTTAAATATGTAGAAATTTTCTGGCTGTACCTAGATATAGGCGTTTGTGAAGTTGACGCGAACGTGGAACTTAATAATTGTCAATATTTTAATATGATTATATTTCTATTTAGTGATTTATATTCCTGAGTGATAACAATAAAAAAATATATTTCTGACTTAAAACTAAAAAAAGTGAATGTTCCTGTAGAGCAGCGATGCCCAGCCGTAAGCTCTTTGGGTACGTTTTGTTATTGTAATTGCACCAAATATAGCAAATCAATGATCGTATACATGCAGGGCGCGAGGCATACAAAACGCCACACACGCTAACGATTTCGTGTGTATGCGGCGCGTAGAGCAAAAACCGGTTTGTTCTCTTCTTTGATTGGCGTTTGCGAGCTCAAGCAAACTGACCAACAACAATTTCATGTGATTTTGTTGTTGCCTTACCAAAATTCATATTGTCTTGTCTTCGAGCGTGCACTTAAAAAAAATCGGTGTTGATATTAACCTGCTGGCAAAATGTTTAACATCGCAGAAAGTAAATTTTTTTTCGCTCAAAATTATTGTTGTGAACAGCAGTGCATTATATGCTATATAAAATTGCAAATAAAAACAAAATTTAATGCAGAAAGGCATTTTAAAAATGTGCATAGTTCGATAGCATTTGCATCAATTGACGTAATAGAAGCGGAATACAAAAAACTGATCTGTGCGTTTTTTGTTTATGATGCGCAACAAATCCTGAACTATATTGAAGATTATTCGGAAGAAATAAAATTTCAAAAGCATCAAATTGAATGTGATAATACTCAATCCAAATGTGCATCATTGAAGGCATCATATGTGGCAAGCTTAAACATCGCCCAAAAATTAAGATCATTTTCTGATGGAATTTTTATTAAAAAAGTACGCCAAGAAATGATGATTTGTTTTGGTGAGCGTGGAGAGGCCTTAGGCTGGGATGACACATTCAATTTCTAGACACAACTTATTGTTGAGCGAAACCGACGAATTCGCCGCATACTTTAAAAAGTTATCAAAGAAAATCCCAAAAACGCCAAAAAAAATGTTACAAATCTAGTATTTTTTGTATTTTTTTGGTATTTTGAAATGTCAGGGTCACACTCAAGGTACGTAACGGATAGTTTAAATTGCCTTTTTGACACTGTCAGAAACGGTTGCTTTGTCTAGGGCTCATCATCAGTTGGTTATAAGAATAATCAACAAATATATCTTTTCAGGACATCCGCTGCAGACAACATCAATACTGAATGTGTGGATTCTGCATTCTTCATTGTCCGAATTTTGAAATGTTTGCCTTAAACTATTTGTGAACATAATATATATTTGTTCAAACAACTTTCTTTTGTTGTACCATCAACTGCGCCAATACAACTTGCGAAAAAATCGCTTGCTATGCTCTCCCAGTTTGGGCATTATATAGTGCAAGAGATCTTTGACTACTGGACCCTAACATGCAACTGAAAACAATATTGAGATTCACCTAATATGAGTGAGACAGTCATCCATATCCATACCTGTGGATAGGTAGCGTAGGCGTGATCCGAACTCATTCTTTAAGATTTTTGTGGCTGAATTCTTCCGGATAATTTTTCTATCACCAAAATGCAATATGCCTGGTATATTTAATTCAAATATACCGTCTGCTTCTCTTTGAAGAAAACTTATTTTAACCTTCTTTTGTGATTTCATTTTCAGCAATGAAATAATTATAATATTTAATAACAATATGGAAATCTCCTAGATTTACCAAATCTATTAAATGTCAATCGAATTGTTACAAATATTGAATCTAGTAGAATCAATTTTGCCTACTGCGCTGCCGGCAGCAGCAATGCCTCTGTCACTCAACAACAATATTGTGAGGCGAATTCAATAATACTTTGTCTCGCTCACACCAACGACGTTTCCCCATTATCAAAAAATTGTGACAATAATTGTTCGTAAAAATTGAATGTGTCATCCCAGCCTAAGCAAACTCAATTGAGACAGTTTCTTTATCCCGACAATCTGTGACCCGCCGAATTGAGGAGCTCGGCAAATACTTAAACTCGCTCATTAACGAAAAAATTAAGTGTTGCTCATATTTTTCCCTGGCGTTAGACGAGTCGACCGATGTTTGCGATCTAAGTCAGCTAATATTGGCAATTAGAATGGTAGACCACAATTTCAATATAAATGAAGAGATTCTTGCTGTGATACCACTACTAGGAAATACAAGAGGCGTAGACGTATTTAATGCGGTAAACGGAAGGATAGACCTTAAAAAGGAATCAGATAAATTAGCTGCCGTATGCACAGATGGTGCTCCTGCCATGATTGAAAGAAAAGAAGGTTTTGTTGGTCAGTTAATTAAAAATGGAATACAGGTACCTTCATTCCACTGTATCATCCATCAAGAGGCATTGTGCGCTAAATGGACGAGTGCTGTTCACATAATGAATGTGGTTGTCAAAATTGTTAATCGCATAAGAGGTGGACATAACTCATTAACGCATCGGAAATTCAAAAAATTTCTACAGGAATGTGAATGTGAGTATGGGGACCTACTTATGTATACTGAGGTGAGATGGCTAAGTAGAGAAAAAATGTCTTGAGCGTTTTTTTGAATTGCGAAAGGAAATTATCGAATTCATGGGATCAGATGTAAAAAGTCATGAATTGTTAAATGAAATGAAGTCACAAGAATTTAACCTTAACTTAGCATTTTTAACCGACTTAACAACACACCTAAATCACCTTAACATTTCTCTTCAAGGGAAAAACAAATCAATCTTTGACTTAATCAGTTTAATCGAAGGATTTTTAAAAAAAATCAACTTATTTATATTCGACTTAAATTTAAGCAAAATGTTTCATTTTCAATTTGAAATAAAAAAAATTGTTTCCTTATTGGTATTGGTGCTTTTCTTTGTGAGTATTGGTGAGTGCTCTGTCGTTTGCGGCTTTTGGGCATGCCTGCTGTAGAGTTTTTGGGAAACTCGGAATACAGAATTGTAATACTGATTCCCGAGAATCCTTAGTTCTTTTTCAGTATACCTTTGTTGAAATTTCGAGGAAGCCTCAAAGTTTCGGTTGGATAGTTCACGTCGTGAACATTTTCGGGTAGGTGATGTTAGATAAACCATGATTTAAAAGGCTTCTTAAAAAGTACCTTTTTTATACCTTTACCTTTACCTAGGTACTGGAAATTTCGGATACCTTTAACCTTACCTAGATATATTTTAGGACATTTACCTTGTACCTTACCCAGGTAAGAAAAATAAGTACCTTTCCAATCACTGCCCATGGAGTACTACTTTGGTACTTTGAGAATGCCGAGACCTACCTTTTTGCATTTTGCCGTTTTGAGTTCCAATCTATTGTACATATATGTAGCAGTGGAACAGGACTATAACCTTAAATTTCTACTTATTCAAAACGTTTACCAATTCCGATTCGAAAGCGAGAATAAGTCTGAATAATTTGAATTTGAGAAGAAAAGGTTATGATATATGATCAAAGTTCCACAAAAATTGTTCATATATGTATGCTGATGGTAAAGTTTTCAATGGGTAATTTTGTTTGTCTTATTATCTAGCTAAAAATAAAAAAATACATTTTTAAGAGCTTCCAGTATCTTTTATCAGAATTGTTGAACTTCCAAAAATTATAAAAATCCTTCTCTCTTACGAAATAGCTAGATCTGGTGGGAAAATAGCAAAATTGCCAACACTGCCAAAATAATAAGTAAACACACATCACTAGTAAACAGAGTCCATCCCATCTTTAGAAAAAAAAAATGAATTAAAAATGGGTGGCAAAAGTTATTATTGTGATTATTGTTGTTGCTTTATGAAGAATGATTTAAATGTGCGAAAACTGCACAATGCAGGCATGTCTCACACGGCAGCCAAGGTAACCTACATGCAACAATTTCAAGGTAAGAACTTTTCCATCCAAATTAAGGTTTCAACACTAAATTTGCTTATTTTCAGATCCAGCTAAAGTATTGGCCAAGGAGCGTTTGAAAAAGCCTTGTAAGCGCTTCTTCAGTGGATATTGTCAATTTCAGTTATACTGCAACTATGGCCATTACAGTGAGAAGGATTTGAAACAGCTGGAGAAGTTGGGTGGGTGACTCTAATAAACCTTAATTAATTGCGAACATAATCATAAATTGTTTTCCCTTTTAGTCTGCCAACGCAAAAGAACTCGACGTCGAAGAAAAAAACAGAAATCCATCCAAAATTCGCAA
The DNA here is from genome assembly GCA_037044535.1 of Lordiphosa magnipectinata. Taxonomy (NCBI): domain Eukaryota; kingdom Metazoa; phylum Arthropoda; class Insecta; order Diptera; family Drosophilidae; genus Lordiphosa; species Lordiphosa magnipectinata. The sequence goes on along the minus strand of JBAMBO010004555.1, from coordinate 31,063 downwards.
TCTCATTTAAGTTTGGACTGGGGATAAACAATTTTGTACAATTTATCTTAAATTTGTATTTACAATCTGTTAATTATTTAAAATGCCAATAACCTTGTCCATAATGCGGGATATTTTCAAACTGATGCGTAAAATGCGTGTATATTCATATTGAAATGATTTGGGTGAATGTCCGCTTAGATTCTCCTCATCGGGATCCGCCAAATGGGCCAGCAGAAAGTAACACAAGTGTTCTAGAGGGGGGAAAAGCAATTAATTATATACTTTGTTTTAACAAATCCCAAACACCTACCCATCTCCCCTTCGACCGCATAGAAAAGTGGGGGATTTCCCGCTCTCGTTTCGGTGGCATTTATTATTTCCCGTTTCAAGCGACGATTCTTCAATTTATGTTTATTCAATTCCAATCGATCGCAGGCTCGTTCATAATACTTGGCAAACTGTTTCTCCTCCGTCTCTTGCTTTCCACTCATGCCAGCCGATTCCTCTGCCAAACGGTCATAGATGGGTCCGGCACCATTTGATTGCCTGGCATCTATGCTATCCAAAATAATCTCGGCCATTTTATAACGATCATGTCGAACCGCTATATGCAGGGCTGTATAGCCATCATCGTTGATTTGTAATAGAATATTAAGATCAATAAATTGCATTAGTTCTCGCAAGGATTCCAGCTGTATGTCGTTTATAACTGCCAAATGGAGTGCCGTATTGGAGTTCTCATAGATATGATTGGGTAGGAGGTCAGCATTTAAAATGATTTTGACAATTTGGGGATCACAATCATTGGTTAAAGCCAGTTGTAGGCAATCTTCTTCATCGGCGCTGAGAATAAGATTGAAATCCATTTTCATCATTTTGGTCCACACATAAACTTGCCGTTGAACGCCCTGAATGTCGCCAATTAAAATTGCATCATGTATGGGCCTGAGAAATGAAGGTGAGAAAAGAGATCAATGGGTTAATTTATGTCAACTTACAGTAGTCCCTCCTCAGAGTAGACAGGAGCCTTTAAATACTCCTTAGCCATGGTTCGAAGAATGTTTTGATTTGTATCGGTCGCAATGTAATCATCCAGTTCCTGTGATAATTTACTAAAATTTATATTATCCAGAGATATATCCGATAATGTGGAATTTCGTCGCTCAAAACTGATGGGAGTGGGGGTGGTACATTTCTCAGGCTCCTATAAAATGAAGGAAATGGCTCATTTGTGAGTAAAACTAAAGTTAGGCCTGGTTAAACATTACTTACCGAGACATTTAACTTTTTCTTTTTGGTCACCACGGGAGTCAATAGCTTATCCTCACGCTCCTGTAGGGCCATTTCAGTGGTCGATCTCTTCACCACTTGGGGTACACAAGTATTACGTTTACGTCCTCGCTTCTTGGGCATTGTTGTATTGGCAGATGTGGGAGGGGGGGGTGTGTCCGTTTCCCGTGAATTATATTCAATTTTAGGTGATGACTTAATATGAAGATGATTATTTTCAAAGGATTCAGTTTGGGTTGACGCGTCCACTTTAGGGGGGGAAGACCCACATTGACATTGTTTATTTATCGCGTTCGCTGAGGTGGTCTTATCTAGGCGTCCACCACCACCGCCGTTGATTGCGTCGATCACCCGTTGCTGTAGGGCCTTATCTGGCAAACGCATGAGTAATTTAAATATATCCTCATAAATGGACTGAAAGGATTTGCGCTGCATATACGTATTCGTGATAACCTTGGTGGGCATTGGAATAACACGAATGGGCACTGCTGCACCACTGCCGTGTTCACCAACCACTCCCCGTATCGACACGGTCTGCGTTTTGGTTAATAACACTTTCTTCATTGTGTACGCTTGGCAAGTGAATTGTTTTACACTCGAGTATCTTGTTAACTTGTTGTTATTTAAGGGGGATGTCCAATTTTTGCATTGAACTAAAAATAATATTAGTTTGGTTTTTCCCCAACACACAGCATGCCAATGCTTATCAGTGTTGTAACGATGACTGCACACATTTTGCAACACTGAAATCGTGCGCAGGGGTGCAGTGATGCCGATTGACCAAACGGTTGCTGTGACTGCCAAGTGAAGTCACGGTTTAGAATATTTACGGAAAATGTAAATAAACCAACCGTTTGATGGAAATTAAGAAATAAAACTAGGTGCATAAAATATTTGACGCACCGACCGTAATAATAGTTTTATTGGATATCGAAAAATAGAGGTGTGAATATATTCATTACTTTGCGCCTTGGTTTGCATTACCATTTTTTTTTTTTTGTAAAGCTCCAATTACTTAACAAAATATATGCAAAAAGTAAGTGCTAGCGTGACGTTACAAAATTTTGACTTGAATTTCAAAATTGCTAAACTCTCCGTATTGGGGAAAGCTTTTTGTATACAACTCTTTTAGATATGATTTGAAATATTGAAAGCGATTTAGGGCCGTTTTCTCATGTTGGTGTTTTTGCAAATCTAGGTGGATTTGCTGCATTTGCTTTGCTCATGTTCAATGCTAACCATCTAGATGAATTTCGTAGCAATCTACTTGATCCTCATTGATTTCAAAACCATCTACATGGTAAAATGCAAATTAAATATTTTTATGTATCCGCGCATATGGTCACACTGAAAATTATTTGTAAACAAAAAACAGCTGCTACTAAAAACAGTTAAGTCTGAATTGTTAGCAAGTAAAGTAAACATGGAAAATATTGGACGTGCGTTTTATACACAATCACTTGCAGACATTGCTGAAGAGACAGATGTACATATTAATTCTTCTAGAGTCTATAACCGACGCACAAACTATTTCGAGACGTATGAGGAATCCGATTTTATAAAAAGATTTCGGTTGTCGAAAGCAACTGCCAAGTTTGTGTTATATAAAATTCACACAAGCCTGCAGTCTAATATAGAGAGGTTAGTAAGTTTTTCTTTCGTATTATTTTCAATATGCAATAATAAAATGCTTTCAGGCAAACTTGTATACAGTCATCTACCGAGCTGTTAATAGCGCTTCGTTTCTATGCAAGCGGAAGCTTCCTGATTACAGTTGGCGATTTTTGTGGAGTTAGCGTGTCCACAGCAAGCCGAGTTGTAAAAGAAGTCTCCTTTGCAATTGGTGGCCTGTCAAAAATGTTTCTAAAATTCCCACCCAGTGACAACATCGATGGAATCATATCTGTCTTTTACAACATCGCAAAGTTTCCTTAAGTCATTGGAGCTATTGATTGCACTCATGTAAAAATTCAATCACCAGGAGGAGATAATGGTGAAATTTTTCGAAACAGGAAAGGATACTTTTCCTTAAACGTGCAAGTTGTTTGCAATGCAAATCTTGTAATTCAGGATTTAGTTGCTAGGTGGCCTGGATCGGCACACGACAGTAACATATTTCATAACATCCGGCTAAAATTCTTACTGGAGAATGGGCATTTTGGAAGTAATTACATTTTGGGCGACAGTGGATATAAGCAGACCGCATACCTAATGACACCTTTGTTAAATCCGCGCACAGAAGCCGAAAAATTGTACAACGAGTCCCAAATTCGCACCCGAAACGTTGTTGAGCGTTGCTTTGGAGTGTGGAAGCGGCATTTTCCCGTTTTATCAATGGGAATGCGTATCCAAAATAAGACCAAAATGGAAGTAATCGTAGCTTGCTGCGTTTTGCACAATATTGCTATTCGATCGAGAGATCCACTTCCAACAGAAATGCCTAACCCACTGGATGAAAATTTAAGTACTGATTTAAATACAGATGTAAATGAAAGATCTCGTTTAATTCTAAATTACTTTTCAAGGTACGACTTCTTTATGATTTATTTATTAAAATCACCTATAATTACATATTTTTTGTTTTTGCAGACTGCGATGATCAAAACTTATATGAATACAACTTAATTTTACTTTAACTGCTAATTGGATCACAGATGTGATCTCTGCCTCTTGTTAAACTTTCTGAAATAAGAATTAAATGGAATGCCTTATAAATTTAAATAGGTTTTTTTATATTAACATGTGAAATTTAGTTTTGTCTTTTTTTTCTCCTGCACCTCCAACTCCAATAACTCTATGCGCAGCTTTCGCTCACGAGCATCATCCTCATGCCTTTCTTGCGCTCGCTGGTTTTCGGACCTGAAAAAATTCTTTTGAGCCTGCAGCAGCATTATTTTTTCTTCCTCCAGCGTACGCTTGCGTCCAGGACCAGATTTTGGAGCCAGCTTTTTTGATTTTGGCTGGCGCAAAGTCGCTGGGTTCCAAGTGGTCCACAAAGATTATACCTTCGCACTTGCAGGTGGGCCACCACCAGTTTGGTATTTTACTGCTCTCTCCTTTGCCAGCTCCGACTTCGACTTCCGCTTCATTGTGAAAAATTTGTAGCGAAGCGTTTTCCATTAGCGCCAAATGCCTGTTTGTCCGCTAAATTTTTCGGCCAGTTTGATCCATGTCTCCTGCTTTTATTTCCAGGTCACTGCGTCCGACTTCTTGTTCTCAAGAACATCCTTCTTCTCCTCTACGAGATCCACAAGTGAAACCTCCTCCTCCTCCGTGAATTGCTTGCTTCTTGCTTTTGATTCTTTGCTGGACATTTTCAATTTCAATTGGCGCACAATAAACAAAACAAGAAACAGCTGTGCGGAGGCGTGCTGCCAAACTACTATTATACCTTTCCAGTCCTCCCGGTGTGACCGTGGCGTAAATGCCCGAATTTATAATCAACCAACATGAGCCAACCAATTGCACAAAAACCATCTAGTTGCAAAATCTAGATGGATTTCGATTTGACCAAAAAAATGAACATGAGAAAACGGCCCTTAGATTTGATTTAGATTTCGTGAAAGCAAATCTAAATCAGTTGACAGAACGACCATTTTGCGCACTCGAACAGATGTTAGTTTGATCGAACATCTGTTTGATAATTGGCGCTAAAGTAAACAAAGCAAAGTGCCTAAAAGACCACGGTTATGGTCAAAAATGCAATCAATGGCAAAACCTTTTTAGAGAAGCGGTAGGCATTCTCATTCCCTAACTCCGCCGTTGCAGTTATAGCGAAGATCTGGAGCTGGAAGATGCCGTCCACACTGCCATTCTAACGCTCAAGAAAGGTTTCGAGGTGGGCATTTGCGATCAGAACGAATTCAAGCGTCTCAAACCTGCCTCCATCAAGGACTACTTGGCCAACATCCCCTTAGTGCGAGTTTCAAGTCCAAGCTAAAATTTTCTATCCGTGTCTTTTGGAAATAAATGAGAAGGGAAACTTTTTTTGAATATTAATTGACCCCAATCGCCTCCACATAGCCCACACAAATGTAGGGGTCGGGGTCGAAGATGAACAAGTTGCGATGCGGTGCCTTCATTTTAGTCACTACTTTGATTCAGTGTTGGCAATTTATCCTTTTTGCGGATAGATCTGTCCTTTTTTAAACTGCGATTTCCGGAAAAATTTTGAAACGTCCCCTATCCGGAAAAAAAGCGTTTTTTATTTTGTTTTATCCTTTATTCATCCTTTTTAAATTGTTTTAAGGCTTTTTATCAATTTCAACTATGTGGCATCGCTTTCATATTGATTTTCCACCTTCGACTATCATTTTTCAAAGCGATGAAACCCGGTTTTATTTGTGTGTAATCGAAATCAGGCGTATCTAATATCGGTTCAGTGCGCTTTAAAGTTTTAACATGCCGAAAGACGTTTACAATCAAACATTTCGCGAATCTTGGTTAAAAGAACCTGAATTAAAGAATTGGATGTACCGAGATGCCTATTATCCGGATCGGGAGACACTGCAAATACTGAAATTGAAGTTTAGATCCAAAGATTGACCATAAAAACACATGGAAAATGCAGTGCCCTTCGCACAGGTAAACAAAACTACGTTTCAGCCACTTTCAACCTCAGCAGCTTGTCGTCAGGAGACGGCACTAGCAATGTCTTCGGTTAATTGGAACGAATGCATCATATGCACACGAAATTGATGCTGATAATACCACTCTCGATATGAATTAAACGAAAACAAAGATATTGGAAGTCCATGTCTGACGGTACAGACGTGTATATTAATTGTCCCTGAAGATGATGGCGAGCAACCGAAATATATAGGAGAAACAGCATACACATCTGTGAGTTTCGTTTGAACTCGAGCAGGCTAAACTCAAATTTCAACAATTTAGAAAGGTCGCCAACTATAAACTTTTTGATATTCATTAAGGCTTTATTAGATTAATAAGGAAACATTGGGCGTGTTCAGCAGAATAATTGATCCCTGAGCAGGTATCAGAAAAAAATGTTGTATCGAATAGTTTCTGCTGTTGGAGGGAGCAGTATCACTTTAAAGTAGCGTACTATTTCTTTGATACATGCTCCTCTATCATGATACATCAAATTGGCTATTATAATGCCGCATCTCTCGAGTTCAGTATTAAGATAATTGCAAATTTATACTTGATCAGAGAGCAAGTTGTTCTGCTGAACACGGCCATTGTTTGTCCTCTTTTTGTATCCTTTTATAAAAAATTTGTCCGTTTTCTGTCTTTTTTTCTGGGTTCAACCGTCCTTTTTTTGTGTAGAGGCGTTGGCAACACTGCTTTGATTACCTCTTGGGTCACAACGTCTCCCACAACAGCCACGGCTGGCGATATCTGGGCAAATAGAACGTACAATGCATTGTTACTAAGAGCAGATATGAACATTAGATCATTACGGAATGTCTGTAACAGTTTAAGGTCCGACTCCCTGGTTTGGTAACTGGTTTGGTTAATGGGAAGAACGAAATTGCTCAACTTGCGCTGGTAGCCCGGGGCAGTCACATCAAAGAATAGGCTGGATACTGCCCATCACATTGCACGGGAGTGGACACCGTTTCGTATTTAACCTTCTCCTTGGGTTTTGAGATAATCTTGTACTTGATGACATCCCTGAAAGGGGACAGAAGGTGGTTTTAGATGGCGAAATCATTGATTGGCAACCACATATCCACATATGTGGACATCGTTGGTGAAGAACTTTACGCCCAGATCACGACATTTACCATCTAGGCGCTGCAATTCCACCACATTGAACTGGCCAAAGAAGTCCTTGGTTTTCTCCTTGAGCGGTTGAGTGTTGGCCGATATATCTACCATCGGATTTGGGGCACGGATGCGCTCTAAAGATGCCTCGGCCCTGTTGCTCCCAAGGGTCTCACACGCAGCCAGGAATTGTGAGCAAAAGTCTTTCTCTGCGAACAAGAGAACGGTCACACTCAAAACGAAATCAAATCTAAATCAAATTCAACTCAGCTTCAAAGCTGACCATTTCTTCCTCACCTTTTGTGGGCACACAGGACGTTTTGTATGGAGCAGCAGTGAACAGGTGTGCGACGAAATCTAAATCAAATCTAAATCGCTTTTTTGGAATACCACTATAGTCACAGTCTGACGCTTTGTAAACCTAGCCTTAATCTTCTTTGAACAAACCTCTAAATCTAAATTTTCCAAGTTTGATATGGTTATCAATATCTTATACAATTTTTAAAATCTATATATATTAAGTTGAATCTTTTAAGAACATTTCGCAAAAAACTTCAGTTTTCTAGCTAGGCAGGTAAACAAATGCTAGAGTTTTGACCAAAAAAATAGATTTCTGGACCGTAGTGCATTGGAAGCTGTTTATCTCGTGATGCTCTTTCTAGTATGCTAGAATACTTTATTTGCAAGTATTCAAGAACCTTGAAAATAACATAAATAATAGTGTGATTTCTGAAAGTGACTTAATTCGATTTGAATTTCGTAAAATCAACGCAAATCCATATCCAAAGCAAGTCAGTTGCTGGAATGTCACTAATAATATTTAACAAGAGCGAAATCGTCTTATGCCCTTGTTCCATTGGCACATTCTACGGGTCATCCGCTGCATGATCTCAATGACCTTATTCTTTCTGTGTATTTCCTGATGATCAAGTCACCGTCATGGATGATCTAGCTACTGTCACGACATATAGTTTTTTTCCGCTAAAAGGCTAGATTTTCTATCGATATGCTATCGAACTGCCCAAGAGGAACAGCTGCTCTGTCAATGGCGTTGCCATGGTCGCAGAGGGTTTTAGCCCACTGAGGGAGTTTAGCACAGTGGCAGAACTGTATGGACCCCCTTTATTGAATACCGACTATGCCCATGAGTTGTACATGGCGAAGGCAAGCGGCAATTGCTCCATTCTTTGTTTTAGAATGGTAAAATGCAGTAATATTTCTCATGTATGAATCCCGCAAACTGGGACTACCAGGAGGGCATGCTGCTTGACATATGGAGGACGAACTTTGATTTACAATTGCAGACTTAGCAATTCAATCAGCTGTTCTTTGTTGACGTTAGTGTGGCTGTGAACAACATTCGTCAGTGGAACAAGGAAAATCCACTTTTCGAGAATGTGATTAAATGTTCGCCAGTGGAACAAGGGTAATATTTTGAATGAAGAATCCATAAATTTAGCAACTCATCACTTGCTTCCATCAAACTATCAGTTAGAAAAATACATCGTTAGTCGCATCAATGATGCGTTATTATCGATAGTTGCTCAAAGTTATTCCACCACTAGCAAGTAGCCTGTGAGTTTTATTCTTTTCATTGTTTATTGTTGTTTTTCCACCCTCAATAAATAATTGTTGTGGTTTTTATACTAACCAGATTAGACAAAAAGTGATTTTCGGAATTAAGAATAAGATTTCTATACGCGTAACATGGACCGCTATGGACGTAGTTTTTCGGGTGGCAGCGGGGGAGGCCACAGCAGCAGCCACCACAACAACAACAACAACAATAGTCAATATAGACGCTATAGTCGCTCGCGCTCACGTTCCCGGTAAGTATTCACACTTTTCCAATCGCCAGGTGTCTAAAATTGCCCTTATGTCCGCAGCGAACGTAGCCGGCGCCGGCAAACCCGTTCCCGCAGTCGTGACCGCTCTTCGCATTTTCGACATGGCAACAGTTGTGAGCAGCCGGACTTATATGATATACTAATCGATGATGATTACAAGGAGGAACGCAATTATCATCCACGCAACAACTTTGAGAATCGCCAGCAACAACGACGCGACGATAACTATGAACATCGCCAGCCGCGGCGGACGGAGGACAACTATGATCATCATCGACGCGAGGAGCGCGACCAGCGCTGGAGAAACAATCACGATCGTGAGGATAGAAATTATGAACGCATCGATAGGGATCGAGAACGTGAACGCCACCGACGACAATCGTCCGATGATAACAGTGATGAGAGTCAGCAATATCGCCGCCATCCCCATGATAGGAACAACAGCAGTCAGGAACCTCAAAATATAATCATACTCTGTGGTCTGCCCAGAAATTTTACCAGAGATTTTGTAAGCTTCAAAAAAAGAATCAATTGAATTACACTGAAATCCGTAATCTCTTTAGATACTGGACTCGCTGCGGCAAGTGAATTTGGAGCCAGCCTTTATACGCATTAAAAAGCGACAGTCCTCAGGTGGGTCATGCAATTAGTTAAGAGTTTATTTTTATGAAAATTAAATTGCTAAGTAAATATTGTGTATGCACCAAAAAAGTTGGCCAAACAGGAACTTCACCATTTTGTATCTGCTTCTATCTAAAATTTAGGTTCATCCAACGATATAGCATTTGTCGAGTTTAACACGGTTGAAGAAGCCAAACATTGGATGGATATAAATCAGGTATCAACATTATTGACACACAGCAAAAGCAACAAAAGAAATAATTGAATTGACAAATTACAAAATGTTTTCGACTTTGAGTTCAGTTCATTCACAAAATAGAAGTAAGAAGTGTCGTTTAATTTCTAAAGAAAGGAGACTAAATTACCCAAGACTCACACCAAATCGTTACCAACCGATTGTCAGTTGAGATAATCCCTCTTTTTGCTATGTTTTTAACTTTAAATTAAAATTTCTGTAAACTGAACTGGAAGGGAAAACATTTGTGTAATATCAAACCAAACTGGAGATCAATCATCATCATCATCAGCAGCAGCAGCAACCGCAGCAGCAGCATCACCAACCCAACAACTGCGCGTATATGTAACACAGCAGTGAACCCCTGGTGACTGTGTAGTCTGTGATACTTAAGCTGAACCCAAAAATGGTTACTGATCTCGCCTTACATTCTCTTCTCTTCCATATTCAGGGCACTCTGCAGCTGGGTGATCAACGCGTGTCCATGCAATACAGCCACAAACGTGTCAACGATTGGCAGTGTCTGAAGGTGAGCAGAAGAAATCAATTTCCCCATTTTTCAATTTAACATCAAATTTGCTTATCCTCTCTCCAGTGTGGCGTCAGCAACTTCCAGTTTCGTTATAGCTGTTTCATGTGCAAGACACAGCGTGGTGAAAGCGGCACTGCAACTGGCGACGACGAGGGTCTCCACGAAGTCACCTACATTATATCGAAAAGTATAAAAAAAAAAAAAACCCAACAAAGTCGCTTTTTTTGTGTGTGTTGAGAAAACAAATTTCTGATTGTGACGCTTTCCCCCCCCATCCCAATCACCAGAGATTATGCTCCGGAATCTGGATATCTTGACCAACGAGGAGAGTGTGTTGACGTCGCTGCAGCAATTATTGCCGGACTTGGCCAAAACTGTTAGCAAAGTTTTAATCAGTCGGGATACTTTGACACAGACTTCTCGTGGTTTTTGTTATCTACAATTTGAGACGCTTATCGATTCCATGAATGTGCACAATGGTTTGATGGCCCTTAATCCACCGCTGACCATTGATGACCGAGCTGGTGAGTAACAATCATCATGTCAGGACATTTGGATATGGTAATGCCAACTTCTCTCTCTCTCTCTCTCTCTCCAGTTGCCATTAGCTATTGCATTGACCACGAGGATCGTTCAGTTGCTGCTAAGAAAGCCCCACCCGTAACTGTCAGCAATGACACTCAAAGCGGTACCCTGGCAGCAGTAACACCTTTAGGAGCAGGCGGCTCCTATACCATGGCCGATGTTCCCCGATTAGCCGAGTATAGTGCCTCTCTGTATGCCTCTAATCCTGCAGAGCAGGCACATTATGTGCAATACTATACAGATTACTATATAGCTGAGATCAACAAAGGCAATAGCGGTGATGCGCAACTAACTGAAGAAAATTCTGGAGCAGCTGTAGCCTTGTCGGCCATTCAGCGGAAGCAAAAGAAGATGAATAACATTGAGACAACGGCGACGGCAGCAGCCACAGCTGCCGCTCAGGCAGCAGCTGTGGTCAAAGCCACACAGAATGTGATCACGCCTAAGGGCAATGATGGAAAAACGTATCGTAAGTGTGCTTGATTTGCTTTACTCCCCCTAAAAATTATACCAGTTTTAAGTGGGTTTAATGAAGCATCACCGTTACCACAATCCCGTATGGGATTTATGAACAATTCTTTCCCGCTTTTCTCCAAGTTTCCATTGTCTTTCGTTATTTCAATGTAAGCCCTAACTAGCTCCATTTTATACTGCATTTTATTGTGTCGCCTCGTTACATCGGAACATGAACCTCGGGTATTCGTTCGATTAAAACATCTTATACTCCTGGACCTGACTATGTGTACCAAGCTGTGTGCTTAAAAAATTGTGTAAATTCTTTATGCTTCCCGCTTTTAAGGTTGTTTAACTTATCTCTTGAGCTAGGTGAGTTTCCCAACGATTGGAAGGAATCTTTTGTCATTCCTATTCATAAAAAAGGATCTAAATCGTCAGTAACAAATTACAGGTGTATCTCAAAACTATCTGACATTCCTAAACTTTTTGAAATGCTTATTACATCTCAAATACAGTACTCTTGTCGCTCAATTATTTCGCAATCTCAGAACGGCTTTATGAAAAAGCGTTTTGGTTCTACAAACTGGCTCAAAGGACCATGAAAATGTAGGGGGGTTGATTGCCTTGCTGCTGCTAGGGGGTGCCTTTCTTCTCTGGTTAAAAAATGGTATTTTTTTGGGAGCCGAAATGAAAACGCGTCTGTCTTCTTCAATAGTAAATTCACCACATGACCGTATGTATATTTTTCCTAAATCTATACTTCGCTAAATCTAACTATCTATACAATTAACTTAGTTTACGAGCTATGGTTACGGATAAGGAACGAAGAGATCGAAACAAATCTAAACATCAAATTCCGTCTACAAGTTGCTCCAGTCAAAACTATATCATTGCCAAGGCTCGAGACGCTCCAACAAAGTTTTTACCGTTATCAGAATGGACTTGACAGGGGCACCCTCTGCTGCGGGCTACGAACCTGGCGAACGCTGCCAAAGACGCTTCCGTGGACAAATCGGAGGTAGCTTCCAGGTGGATAGCCTTGGTGGAAAAACATACGAAGACACATACGTAGCCTTTCGTGATTCGACACGCTCGTCCTTTAAAGCTCTTGATTTCAAAAGGACCAGCGAAATCTACATCAGTATGCGTAAAAGGTCTGGAGAACGTAACGCGTTCGGATGGAAGGTCCCCCATCAATTGAGTTTGAAGTCTCTTCTTGTTTTCAGAACGATTGTTCAAGACAATACAATTGCCCTATTAGACTGTAAACGCGCAAGTCTCGGGGCTGATCCAAACGGTTGCAGCTATGCCACTTCATTTTGAGCTCTCCTCAGCGAACTCGACTACATATTGAGACATCAGCCTATGTGCTTCCCCTTCAAACAGGAAATTTGCCGTCCTGTTCAATTCCAGCCTCCGTTTTGAGAGACTTGCCCGACATCCAGCTTGCCGACCCATCCTTTTCGAAAAGTTCTCATAATTGATATGCTCATCGGTGCTGATATCCTTCCTTCATGGCTTTAAATCGAATCTCTGCGAAACTCTTTTGGGGCAAGAGACCATTTTCGGCTGGCTGATTACGGGCCCAATTCCTTCCATTGCCAGATCAATTTCGTCCTTCTCCACTCAAATTTCCTGCAATACGGAGGATCATCTAGAGAAGCTTCTCACAAAATTTTAGGAGGTGGAGGATCTACCGGTACGACCGGTAAAGGAATCTGATATCAAATGTGAAGAGCACTTTAAGATAGGGTAGGGTCCTTTTCGCCATCCAGATCATATTACCCTAGGTCATTCAAGATCCATTGCTCTTTCACAATTCCTAAAAAATTAAAGTCGTAAAAGTAAAAGAGATAAACAGTTGAAAGCCCAGTACGACTCTGTGCTTCAAGAATATTTGGACCTTGGTCATACATAAACTGCATACAGATGTAATTTACACTGAACTTTAGCAAGGCTTTTGACACTGTCAATTATGATCTCCTACTTCACAAACTGTATCTGCTTGGTTTTCCTCGGAACCTTCTTAACTGGATAAAGGCTTATTTGACAGACCGTTCCTAGCGTGTCCGTTTCAATTCGTCGCTTTCTGAATCCATCAGCGTACTCTCTGGGGTACCTCAGGGTAGTCATCTTGACGTCCTGCTTCATTCGCATGCTTTGATGTACGCTGATGACCTAAAACTCTGCTTGTCCTATAAGGACCCGTTGTCACCTCTCTTTCTTCAATTGGACTTAAACTCTCTGCAAATATGGTGTTCGGTTAATTCCCTCCCACTTAACGCTGAAAAGTGTAAATGTATGACTTTCCATCGAACACAGCCGTATTTATATGACTTTTCGATTGATGACAATCCTCTTGAACGCATTTACGAGGTTGACGATTTAGGCGTCCGCTTTGTCCCCAATTTAAGCTTTAATAGACATGTCTCTATCATCTCTAATAAAGCTATGGGTGCTCTTGGGCTTATCAAAAGATGGTCCAAGGAATTTAACGATCCGTATCTCACTAAACATTTATACGTCTCTCTAGTTCGACCAATACTTGAATATGGGTCGTGTGTTTGGTCACCGCATTACCAAAAATATCAGGACCAACTTGAATCGGTTCAAAAACAGTTTTTAACTGGGATCCCACCATCCATCTTCCATCTTACGAGCATCGACTACTCTTAATCGATCTTCCATCTCTTAAGAACCGCCGTACGTGCCATTGTGTGCTTTTCATTCACAAACTCTTATCAGATGATAGCCAAATAAATCTTGCTGTTCCTTTGCGTCTTATCAGAAATTTCTCTCCGATCTATCTACAGCAGAGATGGGCGCGTCGCGACGTTCGTATGCACATGAGGCAGCGCGCTGCCTCATGTGCATTGAGCCTCTGCCGCGGCCGACTGCACAAAATCACACGTACGCTGTAAGCATTGAAAGCTATTTATAGAACACGAATGTTCGGTAGTCGTCGGTGGTCGGCCGAAGCATGTATTAGACTTTACATTGTACTTTTAGTCGACGGCGAACAGTTGAGAAGCAAGCACCACGCAGCGCATTAGCAAAAAAATCTATTTTTACAGTGCGCTCCAAAATGTTTATGCCCGAATGGGAGGATGAATTTTTCTTTATAGAAAATGAAGATGGCAGGCCACATTGCTTAATATGTAATGGCATTTTATCTCGCAATGCTAAATATTTTTTAAGACGGCATTATTTACTTTGTCACATGCTATATGACACATATAAAGGGGCGCAGAGAAAATTAATTCTTTTGCAATTGCAAGCGGAATATTTTCTGCGTTTCATTGCTGTTGATAATAACATAGATATGAATATTAATGATGATAATGATGACAATGATAATGATGATAATATTAATGATGATGATAATGATGAAAATGATAATGATGATAATATTAATGATGATAATGATAATGATGAAAATGATAATGATGATCAGCAGATTAACTTGTCCTGCAAGAAAGCATCCTACGAAGTTGCATTTGCTTTAGCAAAACATTGTTGTCCTTTGGAGAGTTGTCAGCTATTTTTAAATATGTCTTCAGTCGTATGGAAATGTTTCGGTAAAAAAGGGCAAGATATACTGGAAACCCTAAAAAAAATTCCTTTATCGCGACGTACAGTAACACGTAGGACTGAAGACATAAGTAATTTCATCTACATGGAGATGAAAAATAGATTACGAAATTGCAAATATTTTTCTATTAGTTTGACCGAAAGTACGGACATCATAGAATTTGTCAACTAATCATATGTGTCAAAACTGTTGATAAAGAATTTACTACATTTGAGGAAATCTTAGACGTCGTTTCATTGCATAGTAATGTCACCGGCGAAATTTTATACGACGTTTTAGTTTCAAAAGTTTTTAGTATTGTGGGTAGAGAGAAACTAGCCGGATTATGTACAGATGGGGCGAAGGTGATGGTCGGTACAAAAAATGGCTTAGTTGGTCAATTATTAAAAAACCATATTAAGATACCCACTTTTCACTGCATCATTCACCAGCAGGCACTTTTTGCTAAAGGACAATATTTAAAAGAAGCAATGGATATATCCATTAAAATAATAAATAAGATTAAGGGTGGTCATAATTCCTTGAACCAAAATTCTTATTACACAAATGGACAATAACAATATTCAAAATTTTAAAAACATATCAATAGTATTAAGTCAGTTCAAAACATTCGATAAAAAATTAGAGTACAGTACAATTCTTAAAAATTTATTAACAGACTATGAAATGCGATTTAAAGATTTTAACAAAATGAATAATATAATAGATTTGCATGAAAACCCCTTAAATTGTGAAATTGAAAAGCAAGACCCTGAGCTACAAACGGAATTAAAAAAAATGACACAAGATTTTTCAATTCCTTTGCTATCTGGCGTTAATTTTTGGAAAGCGGTTGATGAAGAACAATACCCAAAAATGAAAGACCAAATATATAAATTGTATTCAATGTTTGGGTCGACATACAACCGCGAATCGGCTTTTTCAACAATGAAGATCATCTTAAACAAACAAAGAAATCGAATAACTGATAAGCATTTAGCCGATCTCCTCCGAATCAAAACGTATGAAGCAGAAATTGATATGGATTCAATAATATCAATACAAAATAACGACTAAAATTTCCTCAAAAGCAATTTTGTAATCCATTTTACATCTCAGTGTAGTTGAAATTACCTTGGGTTAGTTGAGTTTTGACAAACGGGGGTGTTTTAGTCATTAGGACAGGACAGATATCTTGGGAGTCAGTCACTATATCGTACGTAACTGCATTTCACGTCCTTACAAAAAAAAAAAATTTATACATGTAAATATTATGTATTTGTAAATTTTGTTAATACTCCTTCTTAGCGTTTAAAATTATCGTATAATAATTCATAAACACAATGAGTGAACGTTAACTTACAGCGTACACTGTACTGAAAACACTTCGTTTTTTCGCTGCAGCGCACGCAAATTGTGCTTGTATGCGTTTGAAAAGTGTGACGATATGTGTGCATGCCCATCTCTGATCTACAGCCTTGCCTAACAAATTATGCTAACTATGAACCTTTCCGAAATTTGTGTCTTAACTATAATATGTATTACCATCTTTTCTCTGCTCACTCTTCTGTGTTGGATGTAAGAAATAATTTACTGTCATTTTTTAAGCGACCCCTGCAATGTTGACAGAACTTTGTCAAACTTAAATAAATAAATGCCTCGAAGGCATCTTCTCTATATACAAATAACAAGTAAGAAAGTCGGTTAAACCCGACTATAACATACTCTGTGCCCTCCCAAAGTTAGCTTATATCTGATCAAATTAAATAAAAGCCACACAAAATGAAAAAGAAGCCATTAGGTGTGTGAAGTGCTGTCCATCGCTGTTGTTGCCGGTGATACCCATCATAATTGTTTGTTTTCCTTATTACTCGACAATCGCTTATCCGATCCTTACCATTTCTTCAGCAAATCGATACATAATCTTGATTACTAAATATCTCCAATGTAGCTGGATTAAAAATAAACTTGATCTGCTAAGAAATATATGTCCCATACATGTCAAACCTCTATATCTTACCATCTCTGAGATCTATTTTTACATACGGACAGACGGACATGACTATATCGACTCGGCTATTGATGCTGATCAAGAATATCTATACTTTATAAGGTCGGAAATGATTCCTCTCCCTGTAACATACTTTTGCACAAACTTAATGTACTCTGTGTACCTTCGGTGTAGAGCAGAGATGGGCGCGTCGCGATGTTCTAATGCACACGAGGCAGCGCGCTGTCTGCGTGTGCATAGGACCTCTGCCACGGCCGACTGCACAAAATCACACGTACGCTATAAGCATTGAAAGCTATTTATAGAACACGAATGCGGCGCACGCAAATTGTGCTTGTATGCGTGTGAAAAGTGTGACGATATGTGTGCATGCCCATCTCTGGTGTAGAGTATAAAATGAATCTTGGTTTATTTGTGGGGCTTCCAACTTGGAAACGACTGTACCAATTTGGATACTTTCTTTTTTGTTGAGGAAAAAAAGTCGGGAATATTCCTAACAGGTGCATTTCGTTTTTCATATATTTTATATAGAATATATAGAGAATTTAACAAAAATCCAAAATCAGATATTTTAAGTTTCCAATTTCCACTTAATTTGTCTAAATTTTCAATAAAACTTTTGATCTTGTTTTCAAAAGAACATAGGATTATGTGACAAGATTACAAAAATTGAAGAATGAATGTTGAAACTTTACATTAAATTAACACCTGTAACTTTATTGATATACATTACGAAATAATTGGTTTCAAACGGTGTGTTCCTGATATGCATCACGACCACATAAAGGGTTAAGGACAACAGCCTGAACTTTCTTTTTGACAATTTTTATGCCATCAAAATGAAGAGACCAAGAGTCGTTCTTTTGCATCGCTTTCAATGTATGTTTTAAAAGCATCGCTGATTTAATTACAGCTATATAAAACCAGGATTGCGAAGTTGTTGGCAGACAGCGCCTGACCTCCGCCAGCAGTTCACCAAGATTCCGGTAGCCAAGGTAGTAGCTTTTGTGGTACTAATATTACCGTTTAACATCGATAATAAATGCACAGCATTTTCTCTGGAAGAGCGTTCCGTATCCGTGTCGAATGGGCCTTTTGGTTTCTCTTGGGCTATTGATTTCGTTTATCGAAAGCTTTATTCAAAGCTAGATTTCGACCTCTACGTCATTTCTAAAATATCTGATATTTTACGCCGAAACATGGGAATTTTTACACGGTCACAACATATCACGACTTGATCGTGGGCAAACACATTGGCCTTGTTAACCAGCATACATCAAGCATCACAAATCGTACATCGAACATCATCCATTAAAAAAAAGTTGATTGGCTTATGCTGAACGGTCTTAATGGAATTTTTAGTAAAAAAATAGTATGCGCGAAAGTTATCGTCCTAATTTTTCTTTTTCTTTTTTTATCCATCACAATCACATAAACTGGCAATCATGATTGCACATCACATTCGTTCACCAGAAAAATCGAACTAGATCCATCCATTTTTTGTCATCGAGTTGTGCTGGTGAACACGGCCATTGTCACTAAAATTGCTCAGTTGTGCACTTGTTCATTTGTTTTTGTTCACTTGTTCCAGGTCTATGGCGGAAGGTTGTGAATTTTTGTTTGTTTTCAGTTTTGCCGTCGGGTTTTTAAAGGGTTTTTGTTGTTTCTGCATGGATTTTTTGGTCTACACACATACCTAATTTGTGTGAATGTGCGTCGTTTACTCTCGCGCTCACTCTGCCGCTTTCTCTCTCGCGCTCTTAGCAAAAGTGCTTAGTTCAAAATGTTAGCTGAGCGGTCATACCTGTTATAATTGTATCATGCCACAATAACACACAGAGCAAGGCAAACAGAACAATTCACAGAGCAAGAAATACAGAACAGCTCACAGAGCAAATCAGATAGAACAACTCTCTGAGCAAAAGAGACTGAAAAGCTCTTAGAACAATTAGAGCAAGACATACCAAACAAGATAGATTGAACAAGTTAGACTGAACAAGACTCGCCGAGCAAAAATGAACAATTGAAGAAGAACAACTCAATTTTATTCTCTCACTCATGAACAATCCAACACTAGGGCGAAATAGAAGTCCAGGTATTGTGCACAAAGTAAGCAGGATCGCCGACGATCAATGATATAAATTTAATGTTAAATTTATCTTAGATTTTCATCCAATGGATCTGAAAATTGAACAAAGGATATGAAAAAAACCATCCATTCCAAATGGATCTTAATAGAAAGGCAATTCGTCTGGATTTTGTTATTTCCTCTGCTAGAAATGGAAAGCAGGGGAGAATTCCATGGAATTTCATTTAATTTGTTGACCAGTATCTCTGATATCTGTATCTGTATCTGTATTCAGTATCTCTGATTCTATTCATTCATTCTGTTTCGTCCTCAGCCACACCGGATGTGTCGCGTTATCAGTATGATGAAACATCTGGGTTTTACTATGATCCCAGCACTGGTTTGTATTACGATGCTCATTCCCAATATTATTACAACAATGAGACGGGAGCCTATTTGTATTGGGATCAACGTCGGAGTACATACATCTTGGCCACACCGGCCTCCACACAGGCCGCATTGGAGGAGACACAGACCGAGGCGAAAGATGATGATTCGTCATCCAAGAAAGATAAGTTGAAAGACAAAGACCCCAATAATAAACCGGACAAGGTTAAGGTGGCCAAGAAAATTGTTAAGGATATGGAAAAATGGGCTAAACAATTGAATCAAAAGAAGGACTACACTGTGGTAGCCACACCACAACCCATATTGGGCGACGAAGGTCCCAGTACATCCCGTGCGGCAGCCCAGGGTGTTAGTGCCTATGCAGATGTGGGTTTCTCCATACTGGAGAAAAAGGAGCGAGCCAAATTGAGTGATTTTATGGCACCACCAGCAGCTGGCATTAATAAATTAGTCAATGCCTATGGCGGTGGCTCCGATTCGGAGGAGGATCAGAGCAGTGTTAGTCAGAGTGTTGGAGGTGGAGGCGGCGGGGTTGTGGATGAAATGGACTATGTGGACTTTCAGAAATTGACATGCCTGCTGTGTAAGCGTGCTTTTCAGTCACTGGAAATACTGCAGAAGCATTTAAAAATGTCCAACTTGCACAAGGAGAATCTGGCAAAGTTGAATCAGGGTTCCGGCGCAGGCTCTGCCGGGGATGAGGCGGCTGCAGGGGGTTTGTCGTAAGTGGTGATTTCTTTTATACACAGTTCTAGTAACAATCCAGCTACATTTCCTCCAAAGCTATCGTGATCGGGCCAAGGAACGTCGCCTCAAATATGGTGAAAGTGATCCCCCGCCACCAAATCGCAGTCGTGAGCGTTTCGAGCTGGAGATAAAGAAAATGCAGAATCGCCAGAAGGATAATCAAACGGGTGCCCAAGCCCTGCCCATTAGTTCCAATAATGTGGGCAATCGTTTGCTACAGAAAATGGGCTGGTCAGAGGGACAGGGTCTGGGTCGTAAAAACCAGGGACGCACTCAGATTATTGAGGTAACTAAATATTAAACAAAGTTTAAAGGTTAATTAAAGTGTTTTCCTTTTGTTTCTCCCCAAAGGCCGAGGCACGCTCCAACAATGTGGGTCTGGGTAATAAGCCTCCAATGGCACCCGGCAACGATTACAAAACTTACATCAAAAAGATGATGAAGCAACGCTATGAAAACACCTGAAGCTAGCTTTGTATTTATTCTGAATCAATTATTTTACTTGGATTTTGTTTAATTTTAAATTGTGTTAACAGTTAGATGGAATGGTTACCTCAATTTTACATACAAAAATACACGCGATTATCATTGTGCTCATTTTACATAAATTAGTTTACAAATTATTGTTTTTAAAATTTACAACAATCTGTTTTAAAATATAAAACAATTTTTAAGATTCTTCAACTTTGTAAAAAGCTGCAAAACAGTAAAGAATAAATATCATCATAGGCAGATGGATAGATTCACTGATGGGGGGGGGGGAATATCATTACTTTGACCAAAGAGAGGAATTGTGCGGCCTACTGATAGCTTCAGCATGCCGTAAGCTGGAGAACACTGCTAAGGCTGACACCTGAGGGAGTAGAAGATAAAGAGAGAGACTCTGTGAAGAAAGGAAATATACATTACGGCGGAGTTGAAATGATGGCCAAGTTCAAGAAGAACTGAGTGGAGACGTATACCCATGTATTCTACAAATAGCTTTCGATCCAAATACGACCCAAATTGAATGGAAATGGGGTCGTTTTTGGGTCGAATGCGATTTGTAAAACACATGGAATAAATCTACAATACATTCACCAGAGAACTGCAATGCGTAGTCATTAATGCGTTCTACGCACGTAGTACGCATTTTTTATGCGATGCGTCGTGCCGCCTGTCAAATTGTAACATGGGCCGAATGATAAACGGAGAGAGAGAGAGAGAGGTTGGCCCATACATGGCATTGGGTCGAACGAGCGTCGCTTATATCGCTTCTCTGCATGGCATTGCGTCGACCTAGCGTGCCTGGAGAGCCGATAACGTATTGAGCGAACATCGCCTTGAAAAATACGTCAGTCGAGCGTCAACGACAGTCACAAAAGACGTCGACGGAACGTTGATACAGCGTGGGTCGGCCGTACTAGAGGGAGGCTACGCATACGCACACTACGCATCAGAAAAAAACTGAGTATGCGTAGTACGTAGACGCAAAAGTTGAAATACGCATACGTACGCTGAAGCACTATGAAAAGTACGCACTAACTACGTACTCAAACTAAGCAGTAGGCATTTTCAAAATACTTCATTATACCCTTGCAAAGGGTATTATAATTTTGCCCAGAAGTTTGCAACGCATAGAAATATTCATTTCCGACCCCATAAACTATATATATTCTTGATCAGGGCGATGAGCTGAGTCGATTGAGCTTTGTCCGTCCGTCTGTCTGTCTGTCTGTCCGTCTGTCCGTCTGTCTGTCCGTCTGTCCGTCTGTCTGTCTGTCCGTCTGTTTCTACGCAAACTAGTCTCTCAGTTTTAAAGCTATCGAGCTGAAATTTTGCACAGAGTCTTCTTTTTACTGCACGCTGCTAATATGTCGGAACCAACCGGATCGGATGACTATATCTTATAGCTGCCATAGGAACCATCGGTCAAAAAACGGGTCTTAGTGAGAAAAACTTTTTTGTTTTCAATGTTAGCGGCCTTAAACTCGGCTATTGTTAATATTATATGCTTTCAAACAGATTTGCAAATTTTGGTCAAGATCGGATGACTATATCTTATAGCTGTCATAGGAACCATCGGTCGGAAAATGGGTCTTAGTAAGAAAAACTTTTTTGTTTTCAATGCTAGCGTCATAAAACTCGGCCATAATTAATATTATATGCTTTCAAACAGATTTACAAATTTTGGTCAAAAACGGATGACTATATCTTATAGCTGCCATAGGACCGATCGGTCGGAAAATGGGTCTTACTGAAAAAAACTTTTTTGGTTTCAATGTAAGCGTCCTCAACCTCGTCCCTTATTAATATTATATGCTTTCAAACAGATTTGCAAACTTTGGTCCAAATCGGATGACTATATCTTATAGCTGCCATAGGACCGATCGGTCGGAAAATGGGTCTTACTGAAAAAAACTTTTTTGGTTTCAATGTAAGCGTCCTCAACCTCGTCCCTTATTAATATTATATGCTTTCAAACAGATTTGCAAACTTTGGTCCAAATCGGATGACTATATCTTATAGCTGCCATAGGTCCGATCGGTCGGAAAATGGGTCTTAGTGAAAAAAACTTTTTTGTTTTCAAGTAAATCGTTCTTAAAGTCGGTGATTCTTAATATTAAACGCTTTCAAACTAATTTGAAAAAGTTGATCGACATCGGGTGACTATATCTTATGGTTGACCATAGGACCGATCGGTCGGAAAATGAGTCTTAGTAAGAAAAATCTTTTCTGTTTTAAATTTTATCTTTCTTAAACTCAGCGATTGTTAATTTGATATGTTTTCAAAAAGATTCGCGAAGTTTGGTCGAAATCAGATGTTTATCTGTCGGAAAATGGGTTTTAGTTAAAATTTTTATAGATTTTTATGTAAGCGTTCTTAAACTCTGACATTTCAAAAACAGCATTTGCAAGGGTATAAAAACTTCGGCACAGACGAAGTTAGCTTGGCCTTCTCGTTTTTACTTCATTTTAATCTAAGTTCTTAGTTAAATTTTTTTGGTTTTACTTAGCAATATACTTAGTTTATCTTGTTATGAGTTAGTTTTAGCCAAAACTTATCCTTATATACCTTCAACTTATACAAAGTGTTTAGTGAGATTGAAGTGTACTTTCGAATGGCATAAAACATAATTTAAAAATTGTTTGCGAAAGGCGGTGCATTTTGCATGGCGGTCTAATTTCATTCTGCAAAATGAATTTAGGCCGCGACCATCAAATGAAATTAGACCGCGCAGTGTAATTTCATTCTGAATAATGAATTTAGACCGCCATCACAAAATGAAGTTAGACCGCGCGCTCTCTATACGTAAAAAAATAGCGCGATTTTTAAAAAAAAATTTTGTCTACGGCGGGTGTGCAAATGAGTTTAAAAGTATCTATCCACAATCCGTTCAAACAACAAACATTGAAGAACTAGACCGCGCGGTCTAATTTCATTTTGTGGTCGCGGTCTAAATTTATTTTGAAGAATGAAATTGTGCCTCGCGGTCTAATTTCATTTTGTGACGGCGGTCTAAATTCATTATTCAGAATGGAATTAGACCGCCAACCGCGGTCTTAATTCACGCGGCCTAATTTCCATCACCCGTTGCGAAATAATTGATCACAAAGTTTTGTGACGCACGGTACAAATAGTGGAAGTTACTTTGAAAGTTGAAGTGTGTTTTCGTAATTCTTAGCGAATTTTGCGTAATAAAGCACACAATGGCCTTGTTCAGCAGAACAACTTGCTCCCTGATCATGTATACATTTTTAATGATCTTTCTGCTGAACTCGAGTGATACGGTATCATGATTGGGAATTTGACGTATCATGATACAGGAGCAAGTAGCGAAGAAATAGTACGCTACTTTGAATTGATACTGCTACCACCAGCTGTGGTTGTTAATCGATAGGCTTGTTATCGATACCAATATGATAATGTTTTCACTTTGTTGGGCACATATTTTAAAAATGAGTTTACCGTCGAACGAGTTTTTATACTCTGTACCGAAGGTACACAGAGTATATTAAGTTTGTGCAAAAGTATGTAACAGGGAGAAGGAATCGTTTCCGACCCTATAAAGTATATATATTCTTGATCAGCATCAACAGCCGATTCGATATAGCCATGTCCGTCTGTCCGTCCGTCCGTCCGTCCGTCTGTCCGTCCGTATGAACGAAGAGATCTCAGAGATGGTAAGAGATAGAGGTTTGACATGTATGGGGCATATATTTCTTATACTTGCAGGCAGATCAAGTTTATTTTCAATTTTTGCCACGCCCCCTCCCGCCCCCGCAATTTGGAAAAAACGTCATATCTCCTACAGTTTTGAAGATAGATCGTTCGTACTTTCTAGAGATACCTTGTAAACAAAATTATTTATCGATTTTCTGAAGGAATGATAAAGATCGGATGAACGATACTCAAGTTATGAGCAAAAAACGGCCAGTAAACACCCACCACCCCCCACCCATCACCACAGCATTCTATTGAACGGAAATCCTAGTGAGAGAGAGAGAAAGAGAGAGAGAGAGTGAAACTTAGAGATGAGCGAGTATAACTCGTGAGCAAATGCGAGCTGCGACGTTAAGGGTACAGAGTATGTTATAGTCGGGCTTGACCGACTTTCTTTCTTGTTTGGATTAAAGCCATGGCGGAGGTATTAAACCTTAAAATTTCGTATTTTGGGTTTTCATTACTGTAGCAAGAAATTTTTACGAATTTTTTTGCGTGTTGCATATATTTCATATAAGGGACGCTCAGTCTAATGTACATAGAAAAACAAATCATGTATTATTAAATGAAATATCATATTTTTACTTTAAACGGCCATTGCCTGGAAATTGCAAGACTTGTTAGATTGACGCACCTAATTCTATACATATGTCTCACTTCAGCGAATTAGCCACTTATATTTTTATGTATTGTGTATGCACATTTGGTGAAGAAACATTTTAAGAGATTCATTTCTCATTTTAGACTAACTTAAATATAACTATTAAAAGTCTTATTAGGCTGCTTTGGAAAGATACTCCTTTAGAAGCTGGTTGCGCTCAGCTTGCAACTTGTTGGACTCCTGCAGAACCTCTCGTATCTTGCTTAGCTTTTCAGTACGGGCCTCCTCCACTTCAATAGCCTTTTTGTTGGCGTAGTACCGTTCCTTTTCTACAGCAGCCTTCCGTTTCCGTTTATTACGGATGGGACAGCCCAATTGCGCTTCCACCGGAGCGCTACTGGATTCAACTGCGATAGCGTCATATTCTTCTACCATCGAGCTGCTGTTAAGCCCGTCATATAAGGTAGGAGCAAGCCCAATGTCTTCCCATGACAATAGCTGCTCAATATTCTCCTCCTCTGTCACAAATTTACTTTGGGTACGACAACCTGCTACTGCCAGGTCATTTCCTAGCATGGATTCCATTTCGTCGAAAAACTCCCACTTGGTGGTTCCGTGGCCAGTGCTTTTATTTCGCAATTTTATGCTGTCCTAGGTTTTCTTCAAGTTTCGGAATTTCCTGTCAAGTTTGTCAGGAGTTTGCCCAAAAACATCTAGGGTTTCCATTTTGGCCACGATTTGAATCCTAGTAGACTTCTTCTTATTCTTTGGGTCACGGAAATCATCATATTTCTCCTGATACAAAGTAAGTAGGAGTTCGGTGTCCTTACAACTTCACCTTTTCGCATCGGCTGTAAATGAATGAAATGAATTAATAAACATTTTTTTAAATATTTGCAGTTTACTTACGTACATTCTCCATAGCGACGAAATCAGCCGTCCACGTAAGAAAGTGCTAACGCCTTGGAAAAAAAAGGGCAAGCGCTACTGCAAATAACGCCTTCTAACGTTTCTGAAAAAGTGCTAACGCTTAAGGCCTGCGGCGGGCCGATTTTTTTTTGAGCGACTTTGAAGTAAAATGTAGCACTGCGTTCAGCAGATCCTTTTCGATGTATAATTTTTTTCTGATACCTGCTCAGCGATCATCGCCCAATGACTAATACTTTAAAAGAAAGATGAATGTTAGAGGATGCTAAAAAAAAATTTGCAGCAAAAATATTTTGTCGGTTTTTATCAATGGACGTGAATCCTTTCTGACGCACGCTACATTTTTCAATAATTTTATTTATGTGTTATATATGCAAAACAAAACTTACAGTTAATTGCAATCACATGGTTTCTTATGGTTTCGTATGCATTCTTTTTTTACCCTGTGTACCCTCAGAAAGATTTTAGATAGCAAAAGTTTTATCAAAAAAATATGCAATATTAATGTCAAAATGAGAAAAATTGCGCTATCGCGGCAGTGAAGCCGAAAATTTTCAAACGGGCTATGAATAAATTTAAGATTGGCATACATTAGTTCAATTTAATTGTTTCCCTTTGAAAATATGAGAAAACATAGTGTTTTTGATCACTTTTGATTGTTTGGTTTTGGTGAAATGTTTCTGGAAGTTGCCTATATATAGATTATAGCATTTAAACATCGCAAATTATTATAGCATGTAAAATAAGTTTGGCTACAACATCCATTAAGGGCCAAGCCGAGATTCAATTTGTTATGGCAGCTGAAAATTGCACAAGTTTATAAAATTTTGCTCCAGAGATATTTGGGTAATCTTGCCTTGACCAAGGTTCGTTTATATTTTTATACTTATTGAGTTTATGCAAAAGTATGTAATAGGGAGAATTTTTTCGGCTTTTATAAATTTTGATTAAAAAGTGCGTATATAAAAGTGCGTGTCAAATATTAAAACGTAGTGTGTGTACTTTTGAAGTATACGTCAGCGTAGTTGAAATACGCATACGCACTATGAAGTATACGTATACGTACTTTTTAAAAATGCATATTGAAGTACGCATACGTTTTTTGACTGGATACGCATTGAAGCATTGACGCATTTGAAGCTATACGTATGCGTATACGTTTTTTGGTACGTTTTGCAGTTCTCTGATATTCACTTCACCGTGATGGAAAATCAAAAATCAATACATAAAGGCTTAATGGTCCAGCCGAGTCTTCAAATCTAGATAAAACTCACCATAGCCCTTTTCCATTTAAATTTTTAATCAAAGTAACTTTTAAGGTGCTAAATATTTTTGCTCAATTTGAAAAATTGTATTTGTAGCAGAGTTCTCAAAGTTCCGTACTTATGTTCGGTACACAAAAAGTACCGAAGACAACAAGTACCTTACTCAGACAAGTACGGTACATGTTTCGTTGTGTGCTTAAGAAACTGCTTTTCAAGCAGCAAACGGCGATCTGAAAACGGTGTATATGGCGTCCAAAGAAATGGCAGATAAAAGACGAATGCGGAGCGCCCAATTAAGGACACAGATGGAAAGTATCTTACGACTGGAAAGGATCAATTGATCAGATGGAGATCCCACTTTGCAGCAGTTCTTAACTGTGAGGTATCTACGGCCGCATCTCGACTTTTTACCGAGCTGCCACAGACTTGAAGCCACCACAGGGTAAGGACTTCAGCACCCACAAAACTCGAAATCCTAACGGCCATCCAATGCGCTACGAAGATTCTGTGCACTCCGCAATATTCGATCCATTAAGATAGGCTGGAATCTGTGCAAAAATAATTCTTCGCTTAAACTGGAATCCTGGGATCCGTTTACCATCGATTTAGAAATTTTTGATTGTTTTTTAGAAAACCCATCCAAATAAAAATAAGTGTATAAGGCTAGTTCTATATATTTAAGGAAATGATTAATTTATAACAACCATATTTAGACGGTCCACTTGAGACAGCGTGTGTCCTGATGCGTGCGCAAACAACGCACCCGACAATAGCGTGTGCCACAGGCCGTGCACGAATATTGCGAAAAGTTGCCACAGACGGCACAAAAATGACGAACTGGTTTCTTGGGTGCAGGCGCTGCGGCACTCTCATAGTTGGGCTTCTGTTTGTCCTCCTCGAGCAGCTGTTGGAAATTCTTGCGATATTTGGCACGAAAGTATTCGGCGCCCTTGCGTTTGCCCTTCTTGTCCTTGGCCGTTTTGAGGCTTTCCTGAAATTTCGGTAACTTTTTAGACATCACCAAATCAGCATGCGGATCATCATGAAAGTTGTCTTGCTCCAGGGCTTCCAATGCTTTGCGGGCGCGACGCTGCCGGGCGGCTGTATCCAAAACTCGCTTCTTTTCGGCATCTTTAAGGCGATTCGATTCTCGGCCCGTCATGGTTGTTAAGGGTAATTGAGGGGAGTTAGGTGTGGTAGTTTTCTTAGGCGTCCTTATCGTGCAATGGAAAACTAATGCGATCCATTAAATCATCTACACGCGCCTGCAACACTTCCACTATGTCCGTGGAGATGAACAAATGACTCTCGTCCAGATCTTGGATAATGAATTTGCGTCCCAGGGACAACTTCTCGTCTAGGTGTAGCAAGAATTGTTTCATAGCAGGATCACTGGAAAGGGTTAACACTTGAAGCAGACGCGAGTTGGAGTTGGTGAACACACTACTTACCACTCGACAAGCACACCTTTCATAACATTTACCATGTTTTAAACATTTGCTTTAAGCATTAATGAGTAACTGCCAGTCACAGGGAAACGCGTTCAGCAAAAAAATACAAGGGCGAGGGGGCGGGGGGTTTGTTGACAAACAAAATCTCGAAAATCATCGAGGGTGGTCGCACTAATACCAAAAATAGTTGAACGTCGCACTTATCGATTCTTAGCATCGACTAGCCTCGATATATATATTATTAAATATATTATTATATTATATATATATTATTAAATAAACAGAGCTCCCGATGACTACCACCAAGATTCCTCCGCTCACCTACAAGGTGGTGGCGGAATGCTCTGTGACCAAAGCTCGAGCGGGCCTTATGACGCTTCGGTAAGCGTGGTCCGGATTTGTTGTCATCATTTTCAATCTACATACGTAAATCCACCTTCCAGGCACAGTGAGGTCAACACTCCCGTCTTTATGCCCGTGGGCACTCAGGGTACCATGAAGGGTTTGCTGCCGGATCAGCTGATTGAATTGAATTGCCAAATTCTGCTGGGCAACACTTACCATCTTGGCCTACGTCCCGGCATTGAGACTCTGCGTCAGGCTGGTGGATTGCATAGCTTTATGAGTTGGCCACGGGCTATTTTAACAGATTCGGGTGGCTTTCAAATGGTTTCCCTGCTTCAGCTGGCCGAAATTGATGAGCAGGGTGTGAACTTTCGTTCACCCTTTGACAACAGCGAGTGCATGCTAACCCCCGAGCATTCCATACAAATACAAAATGCCATTGGTGCAGATATTATGATGCAGCTGGATGATGTGGTGAAGACCACAACCACTGGCCCACGCGTCGAGGAGGCCATGGAGCGAACCATACGCTGGGTGGATCGTTGCATAGAGGCGCATTCACGTGATGATGAGCAATCACTGTTCCCCATAGTTCAGGGTGGTCTTGACATACCGCTGCGTCAGCGTTGCGTTTCTGCATTGATGGAGCGAAAAGTGCGAGGCTTTGCCGTGGGCGGCCTAAGTGGCGGAGAGAGTAAACATGATTTTTGGCGCATGGTACATGTCTGCACCGATCATTTGCCACGGGATAAGCCACGCTACCTAATGGGTGTGGGCTTTGCTGCCGATCTGGTCGTTTGTGTGGCCTTGGGCATTGATATGTTTGACTGTGTCTTTCCCACACGAACTGCACGCTTCGGTTGTGCTTTGGTCGACAGTGGACAACTGAATCTGAAGCAACAAAAGTATACAAACGATATGGAAGCCATTGATAAGGATTGCGATTGCAGTACATGCAAACGATATACACGCTCGTATCTGCATCACATAGCCACCAATGAGAGTGTGTCAAGCTCTCTGCTGAGCATACACAATGTGGCCTATCAGTTGCGTCTGATGCGAAGCATGCGTGAGGCCATACAACGTGATGAATTTCCCCAATTTGTACGGCAGTTTATGGCCAAACATTTTGACCAGGATCCGATACCAGCTTGGATACGTGAAGCTTTGGAGGCAGTGAATATACAATTGCCAAAGGATGAGGAACAGAAATCGCTAGAACATTCAGCTAATAGATAATAGAAATAACTGAAATTGAATAGAATTGTTTATATATAAACTAATACAACTAACGTTTCTGTATCTTGGATCGAGTGTAACTTATTTATAAACAAGGAAATTTCGAAATTTGAAAAATTCATCAGGCCTGTTTCCGTTGCCGAATCCGATTGATCGGAATTGGTATGTGTTGTGATTTCTAAGAAACTTAAAGAATTCGACCGAATCTTTTTGATTTTGGATTTATAAGTAAAAAGCCGAATAACACAGTCGTTTTTTTTGGAAGCGAGAACATTAAACAATTCCGATTCCACATGATTTGATCGAAATCGGGAACAGGCCTTCATATATGACTTTAGATTGTCATAAAGACGGGTAAATAAGACAACAATGCGAAACTTTCAAAATTTTATAATGAGTTTTGAATCAAAACTGTTGATTACACTGTGATAGTCTTTTTTAAAAAAAAAAAAAGACATGACCGGACTCAACGGTTTCCCCCTATTTCGGGTCCCAGGAATCGAACTGCATCATTACTTTTTTGAGTTATCACGAGGCCTTCATACGATTTTTTTTTTTTAAGTTTTTTATCAACTTTTCCATTTTTAAGGGAATAAAACATTTCTTGACAGTGTCTAACTTGAACAGTGTCAGTTATTTTGGTAATCTTTCTTCAGCAAAGTTTCTTGAAATGTTCCAGGCTAAAAGTTTTGGGAACACTTCAATCCCCGATATTGGGGTATTGGGGGTCTTTCGAGTCGATATGACGGAAAATCGAATATAAACCTCCTTTTTTGTTGGATTTTTCGCTCATGTTTCTCCAGTATTCAATTTTTCGTATCCAATGCTTATACACAAATGTAGATCTTATTAAGCCATGTAGCTTTCCCAAAGAAATCATGATGATAAAGTCTACCATTAAAACAATATACAGGTAACAAAAATTAATATTTTTATATTTTTCAAAAC
>JBAMBO010004554.1:0-34438 GCA_037044535.1 Lordiphosa magnipectinata | reverse complement strand
ATGATTTAAAGGCAACACCGTATATTTGAATCGCAAGGTGTGTTATATGGTCAGTTTGTCTTTTATCGTTTACTAGCTAGCTATATTGTTAAATATAACGTTAAGTCTTCTTTGGGAGGCAGCATCACAATTTTTAAATATTTCAAGCCCACATCACAGTGTGGGTATCAAGTATGTCTTTGTGATCAAAAGTCTGAGGATCGTCGGTAAATTATTCTTAGTCAAAGAAAGTCGTCTAAATACTCCATATGTTCTGCCAGTTGCTCTAGTCATGTAATTACTCCAAGATAAAGTATCGTGAATTGTAATACCTAGGTTAACTGTCTGTGATTCATATTTTATAAGCTTGTTCTCAATTTTTAGATTAGGAAGATCAGTTGAATTTAAGGATTTCTTGTGACAATACACTTGCACTTTGTAGGATTGAGTGACAACCCGTTACATTTAGCCCAATCATTAACACTTAACAAATCTCTATTACAAACATCTACACACTCAATTGTTTTCATTCAGAGGACGACTAACATACATTTGAACATCATCGGCATACATGTGGACATTACAATTAGACAACATTTCTGGGAGGTCATTTACATATAAAGAAAACAGAAGTGGGCGAAGAACTGAGTTAGACGCAAAGTAGACAATATTTCAGACTCATTAACCACTGCCTGACTTTTATCAGATAAATATGATTTGATAAGTTTATTGCCAGTATCCGTGAGATTAAAGAATTTATTAACCTTAGTTCCTAGGATTTCATGATTCTGTTAATCAAAAGCTTTGCTGAAATCAAGTAGTGTTAAAAATGACACATCTCCATTGTCCATTTGCCTTCTAATATCCTTCGTGATACTGACTATTGCCGTGGTGCAGCTTCTATTTTTCCTATATCCCGACTGCTTAGTACTAAACAATAAATTATTTATCGAAAACGTACTTATTACTGAGTGTTTCAACGTAACAAATAGTGAGTTGATATTAACGCTTGATCAAAAAATAATAGTCTATAATTAAACCCTACAAAAACCAAATGTATGATCATTTTCAAAAAAATAAAATTGTACTTAACCCAAAATTTGCTAATCAGCTACCCAACAATCTTAAAACAATAAGAAGCGCGCCACAATTTAGAATTCAGTTAGAAGCAACATTTGCACCATAATATTAGTATTATCACCCTCTGTTAGATTAAGTAAGAATATGTAAATTATTTTCTCTAAATCGTGTGATTTATGCATGTAATATGTTTGAGCTAGTGATTGTAATTTTTATGACTAATTCAACTATTTATAAGTCTCTGTACTTGTAGAATTAGAAATATCATACTCAATAAATACAAATCCAAAAAAAAAACTAAAAAAATTCCGATTGTCTGCACGAAGATCAAGTTTGTTTCAAATTTGTGACACGCCCACTCCGGCCCCCACAATAAAAAAGTGGTGAATAGATCCCACAATTTTTAAGATATCGATCTCAAATTTAAAACTAACATTTATATTCGCCACTGATTGGAAAGGTACTCAATTTTCTTACCTAGGTAAGGTAAAAGGTGAATGTCAAGAAATATATCTATATTTAAATAGGTAAGGTAAAAGGTATACAAAATTTCCAGTACCTAGGTAAAGGTAAAGGTACAAAAAAGATACTTTTTAAATGCCTTTTAAGGCATGGTTTATCCAACACCACCTACCCGAAAATGTTGTGAACTGAATGACGTGAACTATCCAACCAAAACTTTGCGGTTTCATCGAAATTTCAACAAAAGTGTACGGAAAAAGAACAAAAGATTCTCAGGAATCAGTACAACAAATCTGTGTTCCGAGACTCCCAAAATTTCTACAGGGGCATAAACTTTTTTTAATTTTAAAGGCTGGATTCCAGATGACATACAAATTTATTTCGGCACAATACATCATTCAAATAAGACTGCTGTGTAAAAGTATTCAGATTTCAAAACATTTCAAGTGTTTCTGTTCATGTGAAATTAGGAAGCTGGAAATAGAGAGGCCTATTCAGTCAGAAAAATATATTTTTTATTTTTTTCTTTCCGACTATTTAGGATAGAATTCCTATTATTTGGATACATACATTACATTACATAGGAAGTAAAGCGATATGGACAAGTTTTTAAAACTTCTTAAATTGTAAAATTAGCGACCTAGTTATTTAAGCTGATAGCAAAGTCTACTGGTGATTGGATCCTAGAATATAATTTGGTTTGTTGTGTGTTAAATAAAATGCTGTCTTTTATAATCAACTCTGAATAGCAATCGCATTTTGAAACCATTCAAAAGATAGTGCATGTACCTTATTTCCATGCTAGTTGTGCGACAGCTTTCTGTATTTCCTTGACTTAAAGCGTCTTAAGGATCAACACAGTAATTAGCTCAAGACTATGTCATTTTAATAGTCACATCGACAATCAAATTGATAGAATGAATAAATTAGATTAGTTTCCCACTAATTTTAGTTTCCTACTTTTTGACAAAATAAATGAAGATTTGGACCTATGCAAGATAAAAGGTACTGGAATTTAAAAATACCGAGGTAAGGTAAAAGGTACACAAAATATGTATCTAGGTTTGTACCTAGGTATTTGTACCTAGGTATTTCCCAGCGCTGATATTCGCAAGTATGAGTGACGGGTATATCGAAGTCGGTTAGAGCCGACGCTCTCGTTTGTACAGGTAATAAGCAGAAAAGAAAAGCTTTTGAAATCCCTTTGCCTGTTCTTATTATATGTAACAATTTGGTTCTCAGTTGCCACAGGCAACTTTTCTGCTCCCGTTGAAAACCCCTGCTCTAAAGTTTTAAAACGATTCCAGCCCACAGTTGGGAGCGCACAAATTCTACTTCAAATATTTATTTTAGGGTTAATTGATAAAATAGATATCGTCATTTATCATGCAAACAGCAATATCAATATCAATATCATATCAATGAACCTAGGAAAAACCAATGATTGGAAACAACACAGTCGGCTGGCATCAGAAAATAAATCTGAAAATGGGAAAAATTCTACAACATGGCTTATGATTTGGTAACAGCAATCAAAAGGTGAGCGTTCATTGCCAGAAAATTTTTAGCCGCTTGCCGAAAATTTCAATAGATATTTAGGTCTGTGTTTTGCCGTTCGAAGAAGATACTTAGAAAATAAAGTAAATGTTTCCCGGTCTCTCTTCCAAGAGAACTAAAATTTTACAAAACTTTCCCAAAAACTGTTTCAAAACTGGGTGGTTATTGAATGGACTGGGATGACGAGCCGCTTCTTTCCTCTAATTATAAGCGTGAACTGGTTTAAACTTGCTTTATTCAATACACAGATTAATTTCACTGATCAGATTCAGTTTGATATTCACTGGCTGAATGTACACACGCAGGATTCCAGATTTTTTATGTCAGTTATCTGGCAGCCTGTTCAGACTAAGTAGAATATATGGGAATTATGCCAGATTTCTCTGAACTAATAAGTTAACAGTCAAATGGCACTGCCTCTGGCAGGTAAACGCGTGTATGGCACCTATTCATGTGGTACCTTGCCAGTTTGTGCGAACACACTCTTACTCGAATTTATATTCAAAAGTTTTAGAATGATTTACAAAAGAGATCAATTAGTAACTAAGGGCCGATTTCTCAACTCCTTTATTCCTGCTATTTACCAGATAAACTTAGAAAGTACTTTGTTATTTGTTACTTATGTAGAAGATAGTAAATCAGCCTTTAGTTAAACAAAATTTTAAAATTTTAATTACCACACAAAAATGTTCAACTTTAAACTTGTTTCAGTCACATGTGGCTATGATGCATTCTATTGATACGAGTTGAACAAATAAACAAGCACAATCAATATTTGTATGAAATCTGATTGTCAGATGGCCAGACACATATAATATAGAAATCGCAGGCGACTAGAAGAAGCCGACGGCAAATGTTTTTATTTGGCTTCCGGCGAATGTCAATGCCACAAATTTGGGACAAATAAACATAAGCAAAGAAAAGCAGACACTTTTCGTTAGTTTACGGTGGTGGGGTCAATTGAGAGCGCAACCTGGCGGTCAAATGAAGAACTTAATTAGTTCTTTTCCAACCAATTAAACTGACATGGGGCATATGTAATGCTTAGGCACAAAAAAAAATGAAAGGTACGCATTTTAATTAAACAGAGCTAATTGGAAAAACCTGTCACAATAATTGTCTACGTCTTAGTCCAAGGCCAAATAAAATTTCTGCAAAATAATCCCAAAATGATAAAATATGCAAAGATGCCAGTCCCCAGCCAAGCAAGCAATCAACAGGTGTCGGCAGAGTTTGTATTGTGCCTTGGCCCGGGGACAGGCATGTGAAGTCACTCCTACAATTGTGTCATAAATTCTAAGCTGTTTATTAAATTTCCAACTGACTTCTGTTGTCAGTTGTTGTTTGTCATGCCTGAAAAGGGTAAAGGGTTGCAGGGTTCACCTGTATGTCTCTCAGTTTAAAATTGATTAAATGGAGTATGAAAAATGATATAAATGGATGGCTTAAATGCTAAAAACTTGTGGTATGTGTGTGCTTTGTATACAGAAGGATTACTTGGTGTTGACAATTTAATTAACACAAGGATCTGTTGGCATATATTCCTGAAGATTAAGAAAAAATTGTGAAATGGAGAAAGACAAGAAAATGTCAAATTAATGAAGTTGAATGAACAATTTATATTTATACTCTGTACCAACGATCTACTTTATTTGTAAAGTGACAAGAATAAGACCGGCTATTCGATCATATGGAAGGAAATCCGTACACATACGGGGGTTACACAGAAACTGCTTGAGTTTACATGTGAAGTGGCAGAAAACAGCTCGGTTACCAGATCAGATATCGAAAGTAAAGTGAACTGAAACCGACTGTTCAAAGCCAAGCAGATTTGTGCAGTCCCTTTGGGATCTATATGATATAGTCAACCGATTTTCGATAGTTAATTAAAGCTTAATTCTAACTTTACACTATTTGTAACACGTTGTAAGGCGAGCCCAAAATCTTAGTACTCATTCTGGTTGAAGAAGCAGTAATAAAAATGGGACTGGAACTGGATAAATAAAAAATGTTTTATAAAGCCAACTATATTTGTTGAACTGACTTTCCTTTTTAAAACTCTGATATCAAGTAACAATTTAAGTTCATAAGCAAGTCTAGTAATTGCTCTCTATTAAAAAAGAAACGATGTTGTTTTTGATGTGAGGCTCGATGGGAGCATACCCCGCATATCACGCACACCCTTCAAACCAAACCCTGCGGCAAAGAGGTGTATTCGGACCGCAGTTTCTGGTCAACCATCTGTGTCATCAAATGTGTCGAAACTAATTTAATTTTGTCAAATTATACACATTATAATAATTTATGCAATTTCCGTATGTTTAGTTGGCTTTCGCCTTTTGTGTGTGCGCCACATGTATCATTTATTATTAATAAAAATTTTGTATACAGCCAAACAAAAGTGTATGGGTGTGTATAAAGGGCGGAAGTGTGTGACAAATGTAAAATGACAACCATAAATTAGGGCTGAATCTGAATGTATAAGTCCATAGTCCCATAGGCCCTTTCCAATAGAGTTTTGATAAAAAGATGACAAAGAATGATCGACGAATTTCGGCTCTCCATAAAATAAGTCTAATTAAAAATTTTCAACATTAAGAAATGAAAGTTCTTAGTCATCATAAGAACCAGAGATGCAAGCGGGTCGGCAATTAAGACTGGTTCGGTTCAATGGTTCATGAAGATTTTTAAGCACCGGTTTGGTTTATAACACGGTTGATGGATTAAACCAAACCCCGTTTTCTATTTGGTTCAGTGGCTAACATTCAATTTTTGAGCATTATACTTTCTTTCTTTACTTTTCTTTCTTCATTATACCATTCTTATACCGAGAAAAATACGTATTAATATCTTTACAACTGCAAAATATTGTGGTAGAAAAACTTATCTTGCTTTAGTTGAACTTTCAGACCATTAAGAAAACTCTCACACTTCGATCTGCATATTCAATGGAAAGAATGCAGAATGATCACAGATATTTTTAGAAAATATACGTCAATTGCAGAATATATAGGTAGACAGAATCAGGAAAACACTGGAACCCGCCTAAAACCAGATAGTTTGCTGTTCTTTAAAAGGTAAATGGATAACTATACAAAGCTTCAGCTTGATAGCTTCAAAACTGAGGTTTTGGGAACAAAAAAAAGTCACAAAGGGCAGGCAGGGGGAATACGGTGGCTGCGGCATTATTAGAGTTGGTTTTTGGACAAGAATTTGAGCACAAGCATATATTTAATTTTTTGGAATAGTCAAAAATCGAGAATGAGCCAAAACACGTGCAAGCAAAAACAAGGAAGAAAGTTGGTCAAGCCCGAATGTAATATACTCTATACCTGCAGTAGCAACTGAAAGCAGCGCTGCTGCTGCGCTGCGGCAGCGAACTTTCTTTTTTTCATAACTTGAGTATCGCTCATCCGATCTTTATAATTTGTTCGACAAATCGATTAATCATCTTGATTACTAAATATCCCTAGAAGGTACACACTAGAGATCTGCACAAATAATCGAGAAGTACTCGCCGAATATGATTACAAATGAGTACGAATACCTATCTGTCAATTCCGCACCGGAGCATCTTAAGAACCGCACCGTTCTAATCATTTTTACTCATGTTTCTTTGCGCACTTGAAACGTGTATTATAATTTTGCAGACATAAGGTACACAGAGAAAACAAAGTTGGCTGCACGAAACGAAGCGTATTTCGCCCTGCTAAATGCTGGAAGCTACACGCGGCGTGCAGAAAAACTGCATATAACATTTAGAAATAAAAAAGTAAACGCCGCATGTAGGAAAGTTCACGACATTAGGAAATCAGCTTTTTCCCAAATAAATTCTAGATTTTTCATACAGCAATCTGAATACCACACTAACGTTTAGGGTTTCTACATTAACGATTGGATATTGAAATCTTACATGCTCGTGTGGAAATTCTAAACGAAAAAAGTAGCTCAAAATCAGTACTGAACTCTTAAATTTTTTTCTTCTGCTCTGAGATGATGCATAGCGAAATAATTGAGCTTTTAAGTTTCTTAATAAACAAAAATCAAAAGTGCCGAACCTTTTTTTTGTGTAAATGAAAATATAGAATTCGTTCACGTTTTGAACGGGATTTTCATGCAATAACCACGGTTGGCACTTAAAAAAATTTAAATGCTCCAAAAAAAATTTGAAAAGGCTGCATCTAGGACAATAAAGACTAAAAAAAAATTTGGGAAAGGCTCCATTGCAATGAAAAAAGATCCTGAAAAAAGTGTAAAAAAAGTACAGGGAATAATTGGTTTTTATTAACACTTGAAAATTAACCATTACAAAATTCATTTTCATAACCAGTTTTTCATAAGTAACACAAAATGCTGGACCATTTGAATCTTTCATCCATGGCCATCCACAGCCATTCTATGTTGGATCTGGGGGTAGCTTTTCTATTATATGCTTAAACAAAACCTAAGTTAATATTGTTATAAATAATATTTGACCCATTTCTTCTAGAATTTTTTTTTAGTATAGTGTGGAACGCCGAGCTTGAAAATCGATTTAAAGTTTTTTTTCAAATTCTTTTTCTTCGTAGAATTGCGATTCTTAGGGGGGTATTCTCCATGTGCAAAATTTTGTTTCAATTTTTTTTGCATTTTTTGTAGCTTGGATATTTGAGAATAAAGGATTTTTTGAAATTCGAAATACTTTAGAAGCTATAGCCTTTTTTGTCGAACAATGTCTTCGCTAAATCGAGTCATATTTAAATTACTTCAATCTTTAAACGCATTTATCTCGAAACCACGTTTTTCGAACTGGCGGCCATGATATCTCCAGTTACACTAAACCGATTTTGATGGAACTAAGTGAAATCGACGTAAAATTGTCACCATTCTGGTCCATTCCATTCTGGTTATGGAATAAATAGTACAATTTTTTTTACACACATTTACATACACGTTTTTACTTTTCATTTCAGACAACCTGGAGACGAGAATTCGTGGCCGAAAGCACTACACCTTTTTTTTGGACCCCCCACTTTGACGGCAGAGAACTTTTTGAACAGCCCTCATATCGAAGTGAAAACCTCTTTGCGTTTTAAAATAAGATTTTTTTTTAAAAAAGCTCAAAAAAACAGCCTCGACTTGGAGAAAACAAAATATTTTTTAATATTTTCCCATGCTTTTGAAAAAGGAAAATTTTTGCGTTTTCGAACCGATTTAAAACAGTGTTCTTCGCGATTATTGGCAACACTTCCTTACTTACTTACTTTTCGAATCATATCTTGATTGACTTCATATGTATAACGTTTCTGAATTATATATGGCTTAAAATGTAAGTGTACCAACAGAAGAAAATTCATATTTTAAAAACGTTGGCATGAAAAAAATTGTTGAAATCGCTTTTTGAGATCAACAATTCAAACTACAATAAAAAATAGAGGAAAGCTAACTTCGGTCCGACCGAAGTTTATATACCCTTGCAGCTTGATGGCGCCACTACTTTGAACATTTGCTTGACAGTTTGTTGTATGGCAGCTTTACGATATATTCATCCATTTCGACCAACTTCCTCAAAATTGTGTGGAAACTGATCAAATTCACAACTGGAAGGTATAAAGACGCTACCATTGAAAACAAAAAAGTTTTTCTCACTAGAACTTCTTTTTCGACCCATAGTTCCTATGACAGCTATATGCTATAGTCATCCGTTCCGTCAAACTTGGCATAATTGTTTGGTAGCATATAATATTGATCAATAACAAGTTTGGGGGCGATAGCATTGAAAACAAAAAAGATTTTTCTACTAAGACTATTTTTCAGACATATGTATCTTTTGTATGTCAGCAATATAGCTATATAGTTGGCCGATTTTCATAAAACTTGGTCGAATTATGTAAAAGCATAGAAAACTTAGAAATACAATGTTTGGGCAGCGAACGTATGAAGACAAAAAATTTTTCTAACTAACATTATTTTTTCGACCGATAGCAGCTATATGATATAGGCTTCGTCCAAAGTTTTGTTAAGGTAACTTTAAAACTGACAGACGGACATGGCTATATGAACTCAGCTCGTCATGCTGATCAAGAGTATATATACTTTGTGTGGTCGGAGATGCTTCCTTCTATGCGTTACAAATATCTGGACAATTTTAATATACCCTCTACAAGGGTTTAAAAATGTGCTTTAAAGTACACCGAATTAATTTATTTGGGAGGGGAAAGCATTTCCAATACTTTTTTATAAAGTTTCCGAATCTAAATGGTTCCTCGTATTTAGGTACATATTGTATGTGCTAAATCTTAAGACATGATTCTTCAAGCATCTAAATTGTATTCGTTTTACTGTCAAAGGTACTGACGTCACTTGTTTAAAAATTCTGCTCTTAAAATACCCAAATACCTATTTTTGTTTTTCAGCAAGTTCTTTGAATATTTAAAAGGCCCAACGAACTGCAAAAATTAAACTTGCATTGTGGTCACACGAAAAACACAGAAACACACTCGCACAATTCATTTTGCATAATGGATGACAAATGAACTTCAAAAAGAGCAAATGCACGATTTGAATATGCAATACAAGAGAGTGGTCGACTTTTGAATAACGTTGACGTCAGCGTGCCTAAAGTTGTGGCATAATATAAATTTATGAATATAAAGTTAGATAACTTTGCTAATAAGATATTCGAAATAATTAAAAGCAATTTTCATAATCAATTATGCAATTATAAGCAATTTTCTTAGACTTTCATAATCAATTAAATCTGCTTAATTTGCTTCGTATAAGTTTCAAGAAATTGTTTTCTCTTTAAACTGAACTAATTCTCAATGTCCTCCAAACCACTTAATCCTAAAACGACATGTGAGTGCTTAAATATGCATGTAATTGAATTGTTTACAACTTGCTGGTGCAGATGTTGTCCACATGGCGCATACTTAATATGCGGCAATGCCAATGCAATTGTCAACAATACTTTTTATTTTTTGCCGCTTTTATTGGACTTTTGTTGATTATATTTGATTGAAAGCGACGTTGTATTTTTCTACAATTGTCAGGAGATAAAATTTAATGCAATTTGTTTGAAAATAGCCAAAAGGTTTTTATGTATTTGGCCTGCGCTGGAAAGTAGGCAATGGTTTTTCTATGTTCGCTTCTACATAATTTTCACACTCGGTGTCGCCTGATTGGCATCTACAAGTGGGCGTGGTTGTTGTCTCAGTTGTCTCTTAGCCAAAATCTTGTTTAAATTACTTGGCCTGGTGCCTTGTCATTTTAGCTTCCGCTTTTTATTAGGCCAGGCATTATTATAAATACAAACATGCCCCAAGGATATGCTCACAAATTCGATAATTTGTTTTTATCAAGTGACACAAATCTTTATTTGAGCATCTTATGCTCCTTTTGTGTATTGTTTGTCTGTATGTTGCTTGTAGTTATGGTAATGATAATGTTTTTTCTTGTTTTTTTGTGTGTGACGGGCAAACAAATGAGATTTGTTCAAGGGCTAAAATGGGGAAACAGGTTTTAGTTGCGGCATATAATATGATTCAATTTGGGGTTTATTTAATAGTAAGAGTATTTTTTTAATTTCAAATATTTCTTTTTCAGCCAGTTCATAAACTTATTATGAATGCAGTGAACACCAAATAAAAATAAAAATAATATTGTTCTTAAAACTAATTGCAGATATTCTATCGGATGTGTTCCAAAAATCTCTGGAGATTTTGGTATAAACGCTAGATTTGAAACTGACTGCTCAAAGCCAAGTAGATTTATTGAGTACGGTTTTACCGACGTATGATCTAGTAGCCGACCTTATTTTTATCATTTCACAGATAAATTCCTCCTAGTTTAGGTCCAAATCAAATCGTTTGTACGAGAATCTCTAGAGATTTCTGGAACTGGTATGTAGCTATTTACAAATATAGACATCAAAGACTTTAAATTAGAGAATTTCGAATATGTTCGCTAAATACAACTTAAAGTTAAAAAAGCGCTTCACCCTTTTTAAGCCATTTTTTTGCAAATAATGCAACTCCAAGTGGCCATAAATTTTCATAATTTTATTTTTTCTCTCACCAATGAAATGTACATTTTCCCTTGCTAATTTGCTTTATGTGTTAAAAGGGCTGCTCTATTATGATAAGCTCTTTTTTCTACTGCCCTACTCAAAGCCTGTCAGACAGACAGACATACATACAGACAGACGGGACAGACTACAAATCCTTTCAAAACGGACTTCACATTTATGCTTTGGAAATTTCTCAAGTAGCAAAATATTTAAAAACTTTACACGCGCTCTCCCATGTCCTGTCGGATTGTTGAAAGGTTCGTCCCAACAATTTTTCTTGGAATTTTTTTATGTAGCACACACACAATATAAAATCAAGCTTGATTGACAATTATTGATATTTTATGAGCATCGTTCCCGCCGCAGTCCAGCAAAATGGAGACGTTGATAACATTTTGATAGGGTACGCGTTTTGTATTGACATTAAACAAAGTTCTAAGGCTAAAGACTTTTTTTGTATCTAAGACTTTGGTAATACTTTTTGATGGTTCTTCATGAGTTTTTACAGGTTTTTGCCTAAAAATAAAATTAAGTATTCTTAAATTGCGCTCAAAAGACATTAGAGAGCGGGATATGGGCATGTTGGAGATGTGTGTGGACCCGGTCAGGGATTGCCATTCTGTCAAGTAAACGGTGAGGGGTAAGATGTCCTCCCTACTTTTACATCAGTCGGAAGCATAGTTTATACTTGCTTAAACTAAACTAAAGGCATCTCTATGTATTCTGGGTGAGCACTAAAACATAACTGAAGCGCTCAGCAACAGCCAAATGCATTTAAAGTCGTTTTTATCGGAATAACATTAAACATGGGCTGTGAGGGCGCAACGGTCCACTACATGGCTTCCAAAAATGACAATACATAGAACATTGTTGTATATAACCACAATTCTTCTGGCGATAATCAATCTCGCGCTCTGAGCCGAAATTATTGATGAGATCATGGAAAAAACACTACGCAGTACTCTTCTTGGTTCATTTAAGCCGCTGGCGCTAGTTTCGCCCCCACCCATTACAAAGAACTCGCTTTGGCAGTACTTCTGGGGGCCTGCTCCTATGAATACAGTTACTCGTCTGATAAGGAAATGTTCCCATTTTCTAGGCTTAGGCCGTCAGGTTACAATATTCTGATTTGGCAGCTTACGCTGCACATTTCTCGGAACCAGCCGGATCGACACACTTCGTCTGACTATACCATATAGATGCCACAGGAACGATTGGTTGAAAATCTAGTTTTAGTGAGAAAAACTTTGTTTTCAATGGTTGGGTTTTTAAACTTAACAGTTATTAATATTATTAGCACAAGCACCAGTATTTAAAAAACTCTTAACACACACAACAAGACATTTACCGTTACTCGTCTCGGCTCGGTTGAAGGCATAGCTCGTAAATAACTCTCAACCCAATTTTCAGTTCGCTCTGCTCACGTCACTGACCGAATGTGTTCTGTTATCGCGCTCACTGTTAAGTGGCTGTGGTTGAACATACAGCACTGATCGGTCTGACAGCAACCGAATAACAGGCAAAACTCGGTCAATTGGTCTTAAATTGCGCGCTTCTGAAAGACCAAACTGTCAAAA
Source organism: Lordiphosa magnipectinata (assembly GCA_037044535.1). Classification (NCBI taxonomy): domain Eukaryota; kingdom Metazoa; phylum Arthropoda; class Insecta; order Diptera; family Drosophilidae; genus Lordiphosa; species Lordiphosa magnipectinata. The sequence continues at coordinate 21,736 of JBAMBO010004554.1, read as the reverse complement.
TGTTGCAGACTCAAGAAAAGAGACTCAAGAGCTTAACATAAACAGAGAGAGAAAGTCAATGCGAGAGAGAACGAGAGAGCGCATATAGTTAATCGCATACATTCATATTGTTAGCCGAGCATTACATACCGATGCATACATACGAATAAGACCATTTGAATGCGTGAATTTTACCAAAAGGTTGCAGGCAGACCTCAGAGGAAAAAAAACAAAAATATGTGTTTCTCTCCTCTCACAACCAAAGAGAAGCAGTGACCACTGTTAAACATTGTTTTGGTACTATTCAATGTGCCGAGCGAAAAGTGATATTTTCTGACAAAGGCAAACGGGAACCGATTTTTGCGACCACTGGTTGAATGTAACAACAACAGAGTGCTGAAAAAACAAAAGTGATTGCGTTGCGTTAAATTTTGGTGGTCTTGATAATTCCGACAAAAATTTCGTCGACTTGCAGAAGCGAACGCATGCTGCTGTTTCGACTTACGCCACTGAACAAAAGCAGAAAAAACTGCTGCTGGTGTTCGCTTTTTCTCAAAACTCTTTTTGTGCTGCTGTCTTCCACTGCGGCTTTTGTTTTTCTCAAAAGCAGAAGAAAGAGTTCATACTGATCAGTTAAAACCAGAGCGTAAGTTAAAGTCGGCTCTAACCGACTTCGATATACCCGTTACTCATGGAAAAAAAAAACAAACAAAAAAATTTGAAATAAACTTGATCTGCGTGCAGACAATAGGAGTCTAGATTTCAAATTTGGCTGCTCTAGCTCTTATAGTCTCTGAGATCTAGGTGTTCATACAGACAGACGGACGGACGGACAGACGGACAGACGGACATGGCTATATCGACTCGGCTGTTGATGCTGATCAAGAATATATATACTTTATATGGTCGGAAATGATTCCTTCTGCCTGTTACATACATTTGCACGACTATAGTATACCCTACTTATACTCTACGAGTAACGGGTATAAAAATACGAAGCTGTGAAATATAAAAATTTTGATACTTTTGCTACTTCGACTGAAGCAATTTAAACACTGCTCAGCACAATTTTGCCAAGTTTGATGAATATCGGATGAATCAAGCATGTTTCAATTCCACTTGCACGGCAACTTTTCGTGATTCCTTACTAAGACGCATTTTCCGACCGACAGTCATCCGATTTCGATCGAATTAACAGTTTCAGAACAGTAAAATTTAAAACAAACGACAAAGCAAAGCTAACTTCATCTGTGCAGAAGTTTTGATAAATTTGCAAAAAGCTCGCTACAACATTTATCGATTTCGACCAAATTTCGCAGATCAGTATGAAAACATATAATATTTGTAATAGACGTTGAAGACCGCTAACATTGAAAATAAAAAAGTTTTTCTCACTAAACCTAGTCTTTCGATCAAGGTTGCAAGCCTCTAAAATTTTGCATTGTGTTCGATCCGGGGTTTCGAAACCCTTTGTAAAGTCTAAGGTTCGGTTCGCGGACCGGTTCCTGGAACCCCTGAACTCAAGGTTTTGGTTCGAACCTCGGTTCGCTTGAACATAAAAGAATAGTTTTGTTTTATTAATACTTATTTTTTTTAAATAATATCAGAAGTTTACAGAAGTTAACAAAGTTTGAAATCTAAGAACACTGCAGCCAATAATGGTACTGAGCTCATAAAAGAAGAACGAAAATTTTAGAACAATTGCTCGACATGAGAATCACTTGGTAGTTATTGTGAACTCAGCTGCAGCTTTCAAGTCTTATAAATTGGCTGCAACATGTTACATATTTTTAAACTACGTTCCATTCAGATGTTTTTAGGTGGAGCTCTTTTAAAGAACTCTGAAGGCCAAAATCTTTAAGAGTTATTAAAGGTTCGCACATTTTGTAGGTTGAGTTCCATTACATCTTTAAAAGTTCCATTCCTTTTCTGCTCTGTAGTTTTCATTTAAAAGTTCTCCTGCTCGAGCCATATTCGATCCATTATCGAAGGTGATAGTATAAATCTGATCTAGAGAAATGTCGTAGGATTGGAAAACTTCTGAATGACAGCAGCCAGATTACAAGAAATTTCTGTATTTCCCTGTATGTGTCGTTGGAACAACTACTTAATTTTGTGAACCGAACCTAATTCGGTTCGGGTTCAGGTTCGAGGAGTCCAAAATATTAGGGTTTCGGTTCATGGTCCGGTTCGTCGGACCCAAAAAACCAGAATCGAACCGGTTCTTAGTGGTTCGGTCCCGGACCGGTTTGTAGCCTGCTTTCGATCCATGATTACTATGGCATCTAACCGCAATAGTCATCCGTTCCGGCCGGCTTAGACAAAAGTGCAGCGTATTTTTATACTCTGTACCAAAGGTACACACAAAAAAATCTGTGGTTAAATTTAACCGATATTTTGGGTTAGAAATGCGCCAACCCAAAAAGTCGGTAAAATTCACAAAATTTGACAGTAACTATCACGTAAGCCTTTACGCAAAGAGAACTATTGCAATAGTAAATCTAACTGAAAATATCGTTTAGAAATGCGCCAAGCCACAAAATTAGTAATATTAACCGATGCGTACAGTCAGTAAATTTTCTTACTGTGTGTACAGTAATTTTACCATAAAAATAGTAATTTAACAGCTGTTACTCAACTAAAGAAAAGTAGTGTTGGATACTATTTTCGCTGTCACAAGTTGCCAATCTACTTGAGCTCATCATCATCCCAGACCAGAAGAAGCAACCTTAATACCCCCCACCCACCAATTTTGGTTCTGAAACAATTGTTTAAATTAAACACATTTTTATTTTTTTTGAAAAATTTTTACTTACTTGGGGGGGGATTCGAACTCTGGGCCCTTGGACTGAACACGATTGGACGGACGTCTTTACCAGTTACGCTACGGCGCGCGTTAATAGAATTGCGTCTAACATATTACTTGTATTGAATCTGCCTAACCACATGCACGAAAAATTTCTTAAATGTCGCATAAATGAGACCACTAGCAATTCTCAAGTTCAAATTCAGTGAAAGTACAATATAAATATAAGGGTCAAACTGAAATTTTCTCAATCAACAATTTTCGCGGTTAGATTTACTGTCGGTAGAGTTAATCCGTGAAGCAACAAAATTCATTTAAAAAGTTATACTATTTGTGCGGTAAGATTTACTTGTGGGTACAGTAAATTGCTGCAAAAACAAAGTATGAGATGAAAAAATCACGTCAGAGTAACTATTTCTATGGTAAAGTTACTGTAGTTAGCAGTAACTTATTAAAACAACAAAATATGTGGAAAAATATTTGTGGTTAAATTTACTCAGCGTACAGTTGTTAAGTGCAACAACAAAATACGAGCTAAAATAAATACGTGAACTTTACAATTTCTTCTGTAGATTTTACTGTTAGCACAGTTACCACGCAACAACAAAACCACATGCATAAAAAATTTCGAAAAAAGTTACTGTCAGCGTTAGTTAATTTTACCCACCAGATTTTTTTGTGTGTACACAGAGTATATTAAGTTTGTGCAAAAGTATGTAACAGAGACAAGGAATCAGTTGCGACCCTATAAAGTATATTTATTCTTGATCAGCATCAACAGCCGAGTCAATATATCCATGTCCGTCTGTTCGTCTGGCATTTTTATTACGCAAGTGCACCTGTAATTATACTAGTTTCACCTTCTCGTTTTTTTTAACTTTAACGTTAGTTGATCACTGATGGCTTGAAAGTGCAAGAATGGCGTCGTGACATTGAGTGCCGTTAATGTCAGCTCAACTGCTCACAGTATAACGGCACCCGCAGCCTATTTACATAGACTACCCAAATGTGCTGTTAAGCGTAACATTACTTTTTGTCTGTCCGTATGAACAAAGAGATCTCAGAGATGTTAAGAGGTAGAGGTTTTACATGTATGGGACATAAACTTCTTATACTTGTAGGCAGATCAAGTTTATTTTCAATTTCTTCCACGCCCCCTCAATTAGGAAAAATCGTCATATCTCCCACAGTCTTGCAGATAGATGGTTCGTACCTTCTACGTATATTTAGTAATTAGATATATTTATGGATTCTTCAAAGGAATGGTAAAGATCGGGTGAACGATTGTTGAGATATAAGGAAAACAAACAATTGTGATTGGTAGCTCTGGCCGCAATGGCGATGGGCAGCACTTCACACACTTTATGGCTCCTTTACCACATTGTGTGGCTACTAAATTAAATTGATCAGATATATACAAATTTTGGGGGTACATTATATATTATAGTATATTATGGTCGGGCTTGACCGACTTTCGTACTTGTTCCTTAAAGACTTCGTGCGAAGTTTGGTCGAGATAGCTTTAAAAGTGACGGAGTAGATAGCATAGACACAGAAGGACGGGCTGACGGAAAGACGTACATGGCTTTATCGACTCGGCTGTTTATGCTTATCAAAAAGTTTCAAAAGTGCCTTTGCTAATATCACTTTCACAATATAAGGATGCGAAACGTTATATCCGCGATTTTTAATCTCACGTGGGTAAATCGTGGGTTGCTCATATATGCCAAACCCTATATCTTACCATCCCTGAGATCTGTGCCTTCAAACGGACAGACAGACGGACAGACGTTGTTGGCAATATCGACTCGGCTGTTGATGCTGATCAAGAATATATACTCTTTATAGGATCGGAAATGATTTCTTCCGGCTGTTACATACGAACTTAATATGTATAATCTGTGTATTTTTGGTGCAGAGTATAAAAAAGCATATATAATTTTTGGGTAAAATCAAATCCATTTTAAAGAGCCATAAAGGCACAACATTCTTAAATTAGTCACATTGAAATATTACCTCAGGATTCGCTCAAATCGACGTTTGAATTCACGGACGCAAAAACGCAAACTTTATGTGGTCGGAAATGATTCCTTCTAAGCGTTGCACATTTCTGGGCAAAATAATACAGTCTACTTTTTACAGCACGCTGCTAATATGTCGGAACCGACCTATTAGAATGACTATATCTTATACCTGCCATAGGAACCAAAGGCCGATAAATGGGATTTTAAAAAAAACTTTTTGGTTTTCAATGCAAACGTCCCCAAACTCTGTTACTAAATACTATTAATATTATATGCTTTTAAACCAATCTGCAAAATTTGGTCAGAATCGGATGACTATATCTTATAGCTGCCCTAGGGACAATCAGTCGTTTTATCGTATCGTTTTTAACTAAATTTTTGATTTTAATGCTTGCATTTTTAAACCCTGATATTTCAAAATAAGAATTTGCCAGGGTATAAAAACTTCGGCACAGCCGAAGTTGCCTTGGCCTTCTTGTTTTACTTTTAATGCGTTCGTCGGTCCCGTTTGGGGATCATGGAAATGCCCATATAATGAGCACTCTGAAAAAAACACGAGCTTTGTACTTTTATTAAGTACAAACAGTTCAATTGTACGGTAAGTACGAAAATACTTGATTCAAGTACAAAATTCTTATTTCAAGCAACATATGTATTTTCAATCCCGAAATACTTCATTTCAGAATGTTTCGTGATATAAAAAGTAAAAATTTGATAATGCTTTTAGGCTGTAATAGTCTTAAGTAAACCCCCATTAACTCTTAAAATAAGTACAAAATATTCTTTGTTGAAGTCGAACCAATAGATTTTTTGGAACAAAACAAGTACAAAATGATCTTAGTAGCTAATGCTATTTCGAATTTGTTCTTGAAAGGAGGTTTCTGCATTGAATCAACTAAGGCTGGAAAGATTCAACGACCATAAATTATCCAAAGAACAATATGGTATTGCTGTAGGTTACACTAATTTACAGCCAAAAAAACACATTTCTACTGAAACTATTATTAAGTGTAGTTTGGTTTGGTGATCTCAAAAATCAATTTCAAAAATTCTTTCATGGCAACGTTTTTTGAATATGAATTTTTTTCATTTTTTCGGTAGGTGCACTTACATTTTAAGCCATATCTCACTTCTTAATCGTCAAATGGAGTCAAGCAAGATATGAATCGAAAGGCAACTAATTGTCAATAATCGCACACAACACTATTTTCGAATCGGTTAAGTAGTTTGAATACAATAATTAAAAATATTTCAAAAAGATCGATTTTTTGCTCGAAAACGCAATAAATTTCGTTTCCAAACGCCTAGGAAAAATATTTTAAAATTAAAAAAAAAACTATTTTTTTTCTATTTAAGAACCGCACTTCTGCGAAGAAAATAAGATATTGATGAACAAAATCTATAAGGGAATTGAAGAGCTGGGAGCAATTATATGCTGAAAAAAGAGATTTTAGATTTTTTAAAAATAAATTTTCCTTTGTTTCGACTTTTGTTCTGTTCTTGAATTTTTTTTCTGATTTGGCTATTTGCCCACTTCTAATATTGACCAAAAGACAAAGAAAATCGAAAAAAAAATTTTTCTAAACACTTAAAATTCTCAAATTTTACTTTTAGTTCCTTCACTTAAATTGATCCAGCTACAATATTTATTCATAGATTTTCTTCATCAATACCTTATTATCTTTGTAGAAGTACGATTCTTAACTTGAGAGAATAAAAATAATTTTTTTTTGATTTTTTTGTATCTTTCCTAGGCGATTAAAATTGAAATTTCTTGCGTTTTTTTGCATTTTTAAGCAAAAAATCAATTTTTTTGAAATTTTTTTGGTCATTGTATTCAAACTTCTAAACCGATCTGAAAATAACGCTCTACGCTATAATTGACAATTTAATTACCTTTCGATTCATGTCTTGCTTGATACCATCTGACGATTATGAATTGAGATATGGCATAAAATGTAAGTGCACATACTAAAAAAATGAAAAAAATTCATATTTAAAAAACGTTGCCATGAAAAAATTTGGAAATCGATTTTTGAGATCACCAAACCAAACTACACTTAAAAATAGTTTCAGTAGAAATGGGTAATTTAATATTTATTTTTTGTAAACTAGTGTTATAAATCTGCTCTTACTCCATAAGAAAGCGTTAGTACCAGTTGGGAATTTTAAGAACAGATATTTTGTAGTTGAATTAAGAACGAAACTTATCTGATTACAAGGACGTTTGTTCTCATTTCTATACAATTTCGTAGTGTAGAATAGTTCATTTATTAAAATGAATGAGGCTATTAACAAGGCCTATGTCTTAAAACGAAAAATGCCTAAAAAAGATAAGAGATAAAGTCTTAAAACTTGTGTCCTAAGTTTAAGTCATAGCTAGAGAGTGCCCTAAATATCTATAGTCACAAAATGTTGTACCTGAAATCTTATGGCTTCAATATGCTTTCGTCATTTTAAAACAATTCTTGAGTTTTCTATTTCAAAGTCTATAAATTTTTAACTTAACGCACTTTTAAGTGGGTCCAACAGTTTTTAGTATGCAAATTAAAATTGATTTTCGGTTGTGAGCTGTGTCAACAACATATTACATAAAACTCACCTGTTTTACTTCCAAAATTTACTCAAAAATAATTTCGTTTACGAAATTATTATCAATTGACGTTGATTAAATTGACTTAAAATTGAATAAACGCACGTTTTACCGTTTGCTGTGGGTGCTTGTTTATATTTTGTGGATTCTCTGCACTGATTAAACGTTACTTTAGCGATAACTCACGACAAAAAGTGCTTAAAAAACTTTTCCAATTAGCAGTGCCAGCGTTGGGTTTAGCTGGGAGCGCACAAATGTAGGCAATGAATTTTTTGAACCGCAAGAAAGATCACTTCAAAAATGTTTTGTTATTTTTTTGAAAATGATTTGGATTTTTTGGTAGTTAAACCGCCGCTTGGTGGTTGGTTGGTGGATTTCAGTTGGTTGGTTGGTTGGTTGCTTTCGAAGCGCGACGAACGAATGCAATGCCAACGAAAGCAACGACTGGTTTTATAGCCGAGCACACTGAAGCCGAGCCAACTCGACTGCGCTGCTTGCGGCGCTGCTGCTTGACTTTCAACTTCAACTGGTTGCGGTTGCTGGTCCTGTTGCTGGTTTCAATGGAAAAAAAAGTTGCAAGAACTGGTTCGAAACTTGGCTAAAGCTTTTGCAATTCGCCTACGCAAAAGTTTTCTCGTGTGACGTCAGCGGGTCGAGTTTGCCATGATTTAAGGCTGTGTCTAGAACCGCCTGCCATTCGTTGGCATTTGATTTGGGATATGTTTTTGTGGTTGTTCTTGTTGTTGCAGCAGCTGGTCACCTACGCAGAGGTTTCGGTGGGCGGCGCTTGGAGCAGACCGAAAAGAATGAAAGAGAAGAAAATCATTAGGGTTGAAAGATAATGAAATTGACCAAAAGATGCTATTCCCTAACCTTCATTGTGTGTCCATTTAATCCTCATTTAATGAGGATTTGCTTGGGGTTATTCTCTAATTTAACCCCCACATGATAATTTGCAGCTCATCTTACATTTTTTTTTAAAACTTTTTCCATGATGCAGCTGTATTTACATACTTTTGACGTTCTGTATGCTTAATGGACACAACAACAACAAGCATCACTTAAAATGTAAAATAATCCGGTTAGCTGGTAGTGGAAAATTCATTAGAAAATTGTACACCTACGCCACGTGCTGCGCTTGCCAATTGAGATTTTTACTGGAACTGATTACAGTGTAGGCGTCCATAAGCATCCATTTTTATCTGAAGAATGCAGCTTTACATATAAATTAATAGGATTTTCCAGCTAAGTCATTTATACTGCGTATTGCAAACTTAAATCTTTCTGTTTTCCATTTTATCAAGAATTTTTGATTGGTCTAAGCCATGCACATTGGGCCTGCAACACAAGTTTTGTGTAAACCGGCCGCTAAGGTGGGCGAAGTTATTAATAAGCTGGCCAGAGACTATACAGAACGACTGACGAACAGTCAACCACCCAAACCACCTCGCTAGGAAACTACTGCGACCACAAAGGAAGCAAGGACGAAGAAAAAAAAGAAAGAAGACCGAAAGGTTCCACTCCAAGTACCTTTCTAAAAGGGAAATTAAAATCTTAAAAATCACGCAATGTTAAGCTAAAATAACCTATCACACCAACAAGTCAAAACTGAACAAATAATTGTTAAGAAATCTCAACTCACAACCAGTAATACAAAATAACACGAATATCTAAATAGAAGATAACTCAAGCAGGACCAAAATGGATTAAGCGTTAAATTAGGTTTAGGAGCCAGAAAATGGTACCAAAAAACAAATGTTAATAAATGCTTTTATATTAAAAGAAATTTTAAAAACCCATTCAGAACTTTCTTGGGAAAGAGGATAAATCGACTCGACTTTTGCCAAAATAAAACAAGTGAGAAAGTCGCGCGGTTAACTTTTTTTGCTCATAACTTGTGTATCGTTCATCCGATCTTTATAATTCCTTCAGCAAATCGATAAATAATTTTGATTACTAGATATCTCTAAAAGGTGCGAACAATCTATCATCAAAACAGTGGGAGATAGGGTCGGAAACGATTCCTTCTCCCTGTTACATACCTTTGCACAAACTTAATACCTATAAACTCTGTGTACCTTTGGTACAGAGTATAAAAATATTTATCCGCCTTTATACAAAGCTAGTTGCGAAATTTGTTGTATACCTGCAACCAGCGTGGATTCTGAAAGAGCATTTCGAGATTCATGAAATTTAATTACTGAAAAATTTTGTACTATTTCTACCAACCCTGACAATGTTAATAAAATAATAAGGTCTGTTCCCATTTCCGAGTGGAAAAAGTAAAACGGAATTCCAAATCGTTTTCATTTTGATGTTCCCGTTTCAGAGTGAAACATAAATCGATTTTCTTTTCGAATGGTCAAATCGTTTTCGAATTATAATTCAGCTTCATGATAACCTTAACAATTTCGATCAACACCGCGCATACGCTGATGCTGAATAGCGAACAGCACGGTTTCATTTTGATCGTTTATGCTGTCGTCTACGTGCCATTACTGAGACTTTGAAAAAATTAATTTTAAATCAATTTGTATACTCAATATCAAGGCTGCAAACCGGTCATAAGCCGAGCCCCAAAGAACCGGTCCACTTCGGGTTTTCCGGGTTTCTCGAACCCCCCGGACCTGAATTAGAACCGAACCCCTAGATACAAAAAAATGGTTTGGTTCAAACAATCATTTAAGTCAATTTCTTAAGATCTTTTCTAGTTTTATCAATAATATGACCGAAAAAAACTATTGTATAGAATCGCTTGAGCTGATAATTAAAAATGCTGTTTAGAAATCCAATCCATATTGCGATTTCGAGAAAAAAGAAAAACACAAGTTAGTTGAAACAGGGGAAAGCAAATGCATTTGGAAGATCATTTTGAACAAGAATAGCCCTGATGAGTCCTTTTTAAGCTCTTTTGAAGATTAAAGATATTAAATTCATGTCCGAATTGAGTCAAAACTGATGAGAAAAACGGACTATAAACGACTCTTTAAGAAGATTCTCGGCTTGGGCACCATGTTTTCCCGGCAAAAGTATTATTCATGACTAGTTTAATCAGACTGAGGATTCAACTGCGTTCAGAGATTTCATAAAATGCTGGCTGGGTATGTACGTAGAAGGTGAGGCTTTCAAAATTCAAAGACCAGGCACTTTTGAAAGACTTTTTAGAACACCTATAAATGATAACAATAAGGAATGTGGTCCAGTCGACTTTACGAATCATATAGGCACAAAGCTTGGAAATCTGGAGGCGTTATCCTGATCAAATATATGTCTAAATTTTGACCGAATGTTGAGACCATCTATCAACCCGGACTCGAACCAAAACCTTGGGTTCGATTAGTACAGGAACTGGTCCGCGAACCGAACCTTAGACTTTACAACGGGTTTGAACCCCCGGACCGAACCTTCTGCAAAATTTTAGAGGTTTCCAGCCTTGCTCATTATATCTATGGATACTTCAAAAACTTCACAATATTTCACTAATAAAAATAAAAATATTTGATAGACGAAAAGTACAACTGTTGACATGACAATTGTCAATTAGTTTTAATTCCACTAACTCAACGGCACAACTTTTGAAACCGAATAACTTGATCGGTGTTCAGAAACGGGAACAGCTACCAGTTCCGATTCCGCATGATCTGATCGGAATCGAAAACGGGAACAGACCTGAAGTCCTCTTTATTACAACATTAAATTGTAACAACATTAACATTAATTAAAAAACACAACATTAAAATATTAATTAAAAAAATTTATTTTGCTACAGTATAAATGTATATTCGCGGATTCGTAATGAAATGACTATATATTTTCTAACTATATTCGAAACATACACTATTTTCAATTCAATTCGGGCCCTCATGTTGTATGAATGTTGTAAATTTGACACTCTACCAGCACTCACATTTATTCAAATTCATTGGAGTGAGTGTCAGAACTTATTTAATTCATTTTGAGTTTGGAGCAGGGAATCAAACCGAATCGAATTTCGGTACGTGCCAAAACTTCTGTGTCGGTAAAAGGTTCTGTTTTGGCTCTTTTTATACCCGTTACTCGTAGAGTAAAAGGGTATACTAAAGTCGTGCAAATGTATGTAACAGGCAGAAGGAATCATTTCCGACCATATAAAGTATATATATTCTTGATCAGCATCAACAGCCGAGTCGATATAGCCATGTCCGTCTGTCCGTCTGTCCGTCCGTCCGTCCGTCCGTCTGTCTGTATGAACACCTAGATCTCAGAGACTAGAAGAGCTAGAGCAACCAATTTTGAAATGTAGACTCCTATTGTCTGCACGCAGATCAAGTTTATTTTCGATTTTTGCCACGCCCCCTCCCGCCCCCGCAATTTGGAAAAAACGTCATATCTCCTACAGTTTTGATGATAGATGGTTCGTACTTTCTAGAGATATCTAGTACTCAAAATTATTTATCGATTTGCTGAAGGAATGATACAGATCGGATGAACGATACTCAAGTTATGAGCAAAAAACGGTCAGTTAACACCCACCACCCACCCCACCCATAACCTAAGCATTGCGTTCAGCAGCAATCTTAGTGAGAGAGAGAGAGAGAGAGAGAGAGACTTAGAGAGCGCACTGCGTTGTGCGTTGTGTGTTAACTGGCCGTTTGACTCGTGACCAAATTCGAGCTGCGACATTAAGGGTGCAGAGTATGTAATAGTCGGGCTTGACCGACTTTCTTTCTTGTTTTTATTAGGAAAGGTGATACGTTTTCAAAAGTTTTGTTGTCTGATCTGTTTATCGGGATGAATTTGGAGTCATTTATGTTGGATTTAGTAATTGACAAATGTCTATTAATATCTGGCGGATAATAAATAGCCGAGTTAAAAAATGTTGCATACTTTTCGGCTGACCCACCTCAGGCATACAGGAAGGCTATTAAACATTTGTTTCCATGAGTAACGGGTATATCGAAGTCGGTTAGAGCCGACTTTAACTTACGCTCTCGTTTATTTCGGTATTCGTTTCGGTACTTAGATTTTTATTTCGGTATAGTGGTTTGTACCGATATGGACCGGTGAAATTAACAGATATTTTACAACTTAAGTCCAAAGAAAGTGGGTAAGCAAGCTTTACACATGTATGTATGTGTACATAAATTATCAATTTTATTTGCGTGTGTTTGTCATAAAAATTTCTCAAGTTGGTATTCATTAAACTTAACGTTATTCAAACTCAAAAAAAATGACTTACAAAGAAGGTAAATTAATGATTATTTCTTAGAAGCATAATAGCAGTCAATGTATTTCCGTCCATCTGGTTTCTTAGTGGAGACACACTCAAAAAACAACTCGCCCTAATAAGTGCCATTTTCTCTCTAATATAGAAATTGTGTTCTAAATTTCAGGGCAATTTTTCTAAAAAAGGGGGAAGGTAAGGGGGGAGAGAGAGAGAGACGATCACTGGACCCGACCACCGAACGTGGTTGTTGATCCCCCCCACCACATCCCATCATAAAATCATCCTCCCATGATCACCTTTTTTTCTGCATTAAAAATTTTTTTCTGAACCTCTTACAAATGCTGAACACACGGACGGACGCCTTAGCCCACTCGACTATTATCCTCAAGCACGACGTAGCTTCAAAGCCATAGTTAAGAAAGTACGCAGTTTGGCGAAGACTGGGATCAAGTCGCCGCAACAGCATTTTTTCTTTTTTTTTTATATTCTTTTGGAAAATCTTTCTTAAAATTAGGGATTATTTTCTGAATTTTAGGGCAAAATACCGTAAATTTGTAACAAATATTTTCTAAAATCAAAGGCGAAAATACCCTAAAAATTAAAAATGGCAATAAAGCAATTTCACCCTAAAATTTAGAAAAAAATATATTTTTCTAAATTTCAGAATGTTTTTTCTAAAAAAAACATTTTTAGGGCAACTTTTCTAATATGCAAAAACATTTTTCTTAAAAATATAAATTTTTTCTAAATTTTAAGGCGATTTCGGTTCTAGGCCGATTTTCTTAAATATAGAAAAATAATTTTCTGAGTGCATAATAAACTTCTCACCGGAAAATAAACGTTATACTCTTACTTGGTTTGCTGGAACAGCTATAATAGCTATAGGTAGTTTACTCAATTCTGGAAACATTGTCGAATTTTCTGACCACCATTTAAGTACATCATCTTTATTTTGTAAACGTTTTATGCTCAGGAGAATCTCGATTAATGCCAATAAACTGTTTTGTGAAAACACAGTCCTGATTCATTTTGTTTATGTTTCATTCCCGAATTCCTCTACTTAATTAGTTCTAAGGTTTTTTATAATTACGTGCTGCTAGCTTGACTCGTGTGTGAGCAACTAGATGATTAAAAACTGAAGTCAAAGTGAACGGACGTGTTTTCGTACTCTAATCTTAAAAGCAATTTGTGGACTCCGCGCAAGCGCCCCTACAGCAGATCAACCCCCTAACGTGCACCCTACCTCATCATTTGGTCCTAACGAACCGGATTGGAAGACAGCAAGAAGTCTCCCCCTCACACCAGCAAGCATCGGTGCAACATCAAAAAAGTTAAGTTCAAAGTCCATACATATGTGTATTCTCCAACTAGCAAATTGCCACTCCATTTGTTCAGCCAGTTTGGCCTCCTAATTGTATTTGGCAAGCTACACATCTAGTCTGACTATACACATATATATATATATCCATCCATTCGGCTATGTACGTATGTATGCAACTGACAAAAAAAGGAAAAAAATTATAAGTCATTGCCTAAGGAGGCAGCCATATTGGCAACATAAATATATACACACATACATACGTACATATACACAACTCCACTCATATGTCCACAACTTGGCCGCCAAATTTGTACACTTACACCCACACATCGAATTCACATTCATCCACACAAATCTAACACAATTATATTAACACATTTGGCGCAAAATTACATACGTACATATTATACAAAACTCCAAACAAATATACAGAGTGCATATTTATATATGTACATACGTACACAACTTGGCCGCCAAATTTGTACACTTACACCCACACATCGAATTCACATTCATCCACACAAATCAAACACAATTATATTAACACATTTGGCGCAATATTACATACGTACATATTATACAAAACTCCACACAAATATACAGAGTGCATATTTATATATGTACATACGTACACAACTTGGCCGCCAAATTGGTTATTATACAGTGCAAGCGCGGATCACACACACACACTCACACAGCGGCAACCAAACACACGCCGCATACCAGAAACTAAAACTAAATGGGTTTGCCAATTCCATCCAACCATTTTTTCTTTAAATAAATAACAAATAAACTAAATTTATCACACATATCCACATATATATACATTTCTCGATATACATTTTCTATCGATAGGTGCGATCGACTAACATTAGTGTGTAGCCCTTTGCACTGGTTCTTTTATCTTACCACAAGCAATTATATATATATATTTCCTAAAATATTTCTTTCCCTATAATAATTGGTCCGCCTGGGGTTAAACAACAAAAAATTACAAAGGAATCTCCATTGTTATCGTTCCTCTGGCATTTATTTTCGGTGGGTTTAAAATAAACTTCCATACCATCCGAGTCGGCAATCCCTTCGATAAGGAAGACGCTTAGTAATATTGGTTCTGTCTTACGCTTAAGGTTCGAATGAGTAGTCCAGGCGAAAAGAAGCAGCTTAAAGCGCCATCTGATCGAGCCACCAAGCGAACATCCTCTCCCATTTCCGTTCCAAAAAAAGTCAGTACTCCTCTTCTTTTAAAATCAGACTCCAAGGGAGGCGTAAAACCTAAATCAGTTGATCAAATCCCAACGCGAATTACCAGATCGAACGTACTAAGCGCTTCAAATAAAAACATGTCGTTAAATGCGTTTATTGCTGCAACTGATAGGTTAAGCGAGTTTGACGCAAAGGTGAGCACTGCAAGTGCGGCTACTGATGTGACCTTATCGATGATAAGGGTCCGTCACAAGCAAATATGTGCGTTATGGGAAAAGGTGGAGCGAGAATATGAACTATGTTCCGAAGCTTTCAGTTCAGGTTCCACCAGTG
Organism: Lordiphosa magnipectinata; assembly: GCA_037044535.1. Taxonomy (NCBI): domain Eukaryota; kingdom Metazoa; phylum Arthropoda; class Insecta; order Diptera; family Drosophilidae; genus Lordiphosa; species Lordiphosa magnipectinata. The sequence continues at coordinate 6,268 of JBAMBO010004554.1, read as the reverse complement.
GAGACTTTCCGGCCTTGAAGGCCAAGTATGACCACTGCTATAACGTCTATGAACGTTGTTCGGGGCGTCTGACTGATAAGATCGAAGAAGCCTCTGCATTGATAAGTCAACTTGCGCCAGCTTCAACAACTACCTCCAGGGGCCTCAACCTTCCGCCATGCGACACTGAGGTGTTTAACGGGGACTATTTGCGATGGCCAACGTTCCGAGATTTGTTTACGGCCATTTATATCAACAATTCGAGACTGACCCCAGTGGAAAAACTGTTCCACCTGAGCGCAAAGACTAGTGGCGATGCAAAGGCAATAGTAGCCGACCATCCTCTTACCAATGAAGGCTTCGCGACCGCTTGGGGTGCATTACAAGAGCGTTTTGAAAACAAACGTCTCCTAGTAAACAGCCAACTTAAAACCCTGTTCAATTTACCCCTAGTTACAGTTGAATCAGGCACTGCTCTAAAGGAGCTCCAAAGCACCATCCAGAGGTGTTTGACAGCGCTTCAGCATTCCAATATCTCGACAGAGAGCTGGGACTGTCAGATCGTTTACCTGTGTTGTGGTAAACTGCCTGAATTAACTTTATCAATGTGGGAACAGTCGTTACCCAATAAGGCCGAAATTCCCACCTGGCAAGCATTGAACACTTTCCTCAGTGAACGATATCGCACCCTAGAGGTGATCGCAGACGTTAGGCCATCGGCAAACGTTCAGCCGCCGGCAAACGTTCAGTTGGTCAGATCTGTCCGCAATAATCCTCCTTACAAGAAACTAAACAACTTTGAAACCAAAGTGAATGTAAAAGTCCAAACATGCAAGGTTTGTTCCAAAGAGAACCATCCGATTCGTGTGTGTCCACGTTTCCTTCAAATGGCTGTCAGAGAGAGATCCAATTGCATCCGTCAACAGAAATTGTGCTTGAACTGCTTTGCGAGAGGACATCAACTCCGTGAATGCACGAGTGCACACAATTGTTACAAGTGCAAGGGTCGTCACAACACGCTGCTTCATCGTGATGACACCCCTCCAGATATCTCAGCAGCAGTTCCCACTACTAGTAACAACATACAGTCCACTTCTGCTCCAAATCTTCAGAATTATTTTGCTTCTGGTGCTCGAAGTGTCCTTTTGGGGACAGCACTAGTCCACATTCTAAGCAATGGTACCACATACACGGCCAGGGCGTTGATCGATTCGGGATCTGAGGGAACCTTTATCTCAGAACGACTTTTCAAAACCCTTAAAATTCCATATCAGAGAATACAAGCTCGTGTTTCGGGTTTAAACCAAACGACAGCAGGCCAAACTCAGAAACTTTGTCAATTTAGTTTGGTCTCTCCCCAAAGACCACGCATGCAGATTGAAACATCGGCTTACGTTCTCCCACATCTCGCAGACAATTTGCCATCCAGCTCGGTCCCATCCAACGTTCTAATAGGTCTTCCAGACATCCCTCTTGCTGATCCCTCTTTTTCACAAAGCTCGCAGATTGACGTGCTTATCGGCTCCGATATCCTTCCTTCGATCTTGTTAGGTGGTTTTCGTCCTAACATATGTGGGTCACTCTTAGGGCAAGAGACGGTATTTGGATGGGTAATTACGGGGCCAGTTCCTTCTCACACAGCCAACTCCATCGCGTCATTTTCCACTCGTATTTCCGTCAATGAAACTGATCCATTGGAAAAACTTCTTACCAGTTTTTGGGAGGTGGAGGATCTGCCGGAAAGACCGGCTAAAGAATCTGACACCAAATGTGAAGAATTCTTTGTGCAAACAACGCGTAGACAGGAGTCTGGGAGGTATGTTGTTTCTCTGCCATTCCGTAATCCAGAGCAAATCACGTTGGGTCATTCCAGGTCTATAGCAATGGCGCAGTTCCTCAAAAATGAGAATCGTCTCAAAAGAAATCCACACCTAAAATCCCAATATGATGCCGTGATCCAGGAATATTTGGACCTGGGTCACATGCGGCAAGTTAAGGCTGATAGTGGTTCACAAGACTTCTATCTTCCTCACCACGCAGTGTTTAAGCCAGACAGTACAACCACACAAGTACGGGTTGTGTTTAACGCATCGAGCAAGTCCACTAACGGTGTTAGCTTGAATGACGTTCTCCATCCAGGGCCAGTCCTCCAATCTGATCTAACCATCCAATTGCTAAAGTGGCGGTGCTTTCGATTCGTTTTTAATGCCGACATTACGAAAATGTATCGGCAAATCCTAGTAGATCCGCAACACACTTCGTATCAGAGAATCCTGTTCCGAGACCATGAAGGTCAACTGAACGATTATGAGCTTAACACAGTGACATTTGGCGTAAACTGTGCGCCGTTCCTAGCTCTACGAGTCCTCCAGCAGCTTGCGCTTGATGTTGAAGATCAATATCCTTTAGCGAGTGAGATCATAAAGACCTTTATGTACGTAGATGACGTGCTGGCAGGGGCTCACTCGGAAGAAACGGCTATCTCGATGATACGCGAGATGCGAGCCGCACTTGACACGGCCGGTTTTCCCCTCCGAAAATGGACCTCCAACGAAAAGAGTTTGCTTAGGGCAGTACCAGTGGAGCATCTACTCAACAGTGAATTCCTGGAGATAGAAGATGCCAGTACTGCCAAGACCCTAGGAATTCGGTGGAGAGCCACCAGTGATCGATTCTATTTTATAGCTTCTGAACCCAATCTCAAATCTTCCTATACAAAGCGCGAAGTGCTTTCGCAGATCGCCAAACTGTTTGATCCAGCAGGTTGGCTAGCACCTTTCATCATCCAAGCTAAGATGTTTATGCAGGAGATTTGGCTAAGAGAGTTAAGTTGGGATGACAATCTACCCAACGATCTCTGTGAAACATGGCAAAGCTTTCTGCACAGTTTCGTAGCCGTCAATCAAATCCAAATCCCAAGATGGTTACAAGTTTGTCCAGCAGCGAGAGTGCAGATTCACGGTTTCTGTGATGCTTCTCAGCGAGCATACGGGGCAGCAATCTATGTTCGGGTGGAACTACCGCGAGGTGTATTCTGCAATCTGCTCACCGCTAAAACCCGAGTTGCCCCGGTTAAGACTGTCTCCTTACCAAGGCTCGAGCTGTGTGGAGCTGTCCTTTTAGCTGAGTTGTCAGCAGCTATTGTTCCTAAATTGCCAATAAATCATGACGAATTGTTCTTCTGGACTGACTCGACGATTGTTTTGGCGTGGTTAAATAGGCCTCCGTGCAATTGGACCACGTTTGTAGCCAACCGTGTGGCAAAGATCGCGAGATCTAGCTCCATAGATCGGTGGCGTCACGTCCGATCCGAAGATAATCCAGCAGACTTGGCGAGTCGTGGTATAAGTGCCACTGACTTGGTGAATAACGACATGTGGTGGCACGGGCCAGAATGGCTAAGGTCCTTACATCACAGCTGGCAGGTTTCCGCGATGCCTCCCCCAGAGACTAACATCGAGCAGCGGCCCGTTAAAGTTCACGCTGTGATTCCAACACCTCCTGATATCCTTATCCGATTCTCCGATCTCGGTAGAGCTTTGCGCGTGCTAGCCTACGCTCTCCGTTTCATAAGGAATTGCAGAAAACTTGACATTTCTTCCTCAAAGGAACTTAGTGGGGCAGAGCTGTCCACTGCCTTGGAAAGGGTCACTATTTCTACGCAGCGGGTTCACTATTCGGGCGAGCGTCGCTGCCTCCTAAAGAAGCAGTCCCTCCCTTCCTCCAGCTCTATTCTGAATCTTAATCCATTCATCGACAAGAACGGTGTCATTAGAGCTTGTGGTCGTGTTCAGGCCTCCGAGTCCATGACCTACAACGAACGACATCCTGTTTTATTGCCAGCCACTAGTCCGTTGGTACGCCTGCTGGTGCGATTTACACACCGTATATCGTTACATGGCGGGAATCAGCTGGTTGTTCGTTTAATCCGTGCAAAGTATTGGATTCCCAAACTAAGAAATGTGGTGAAGGCCGTTATCCATTCGTGCAAAGTTTGTGTTATCCACCGAAAGAAAGTTCAGTCACAGCTAATGGGCGATCTTCCTTCTGAGCGCGTTACGTACTCAAGACCGTTCACATATACAGGGGTGGATTTCGCTGGGCCTTTCGAAATCAAAAGTTTCACTGGCCGAGCATGCCGAATAACAAAAGGGTACGTTTGTGTGTTTGTGTGTTTCACCACAAAGGCCATTCATCTAGAGGCTACTTCCGATCTATCAACCGATACGTTTCTGGCAGCCTTTTCTCGGTTTGTTGCCAGGCGTGGGTGTCCCCGTCAAATCCATTCTGACAATGGAAAAAACTTTGTCGGTGCATCTAGAGCTTTAGCCAATGATTTCCTTGAAGCCACGAAGACACATGTTACAGTGGCTTACAGCCATCAAAATCTGTCGTGGCGTTTCATCCCACCCGGCGCTCCACACATGGGAGGACTGTGGGAAGCGGGGGTGAAAAGTTTTAAGACTCTCTTCTATAAAGCTATGAGTACGACTAAATACACACATGAAGAATTCGCAACACTGCTGTCCAAAATTGAAGCATGTTTGAACTCCAGGCCAATTTCCCCGATGTCAGAAGATCCGACAGATCTGCTGGCCTTGAGCCCAGGCCACTTTCTGGTCGGGGGTCCTTTATTATCAGTCGCAGAGCCAGAAATCAAAGAGTGTGCTTCTTCTATCCTCAATCGATGGCAACGTCTTAAGGCCTTGAACCAGCAATTTTGCTCACGCTGGAAGGTCGAATATCTTCGGGAATTGCATAAACGAAATAAGTGGCGATGCCCTATAAGAAATTTAGAAGTCGGAGATTTGGTGGTTGTTAAAGAAGACAACATTCCTTCGCATGAATGGCGATTGGGCCGGATTCACAAAACCTATTCGGGTACGGACAGCATGGTGCGGGTAGTAGATCTCCTCACCACACGCGGGATTATAAAGAGGCCGGTAACAAAAATAGTCCTGCTCCCCAAGGAAACCGAAATCCTTTCCTCCTACGCTTACATAAGTTCCGATCAGTAGAAGAACACCCACTAATCCATCATAATCATTCCATTTCTATCCATAGACCAAATTCCATCGATCATTCACTGTCATCAATCATCCACTTTCAGCCATTTACAACATGACGCCACGTCCACGCCGAGAAGAAAGCCGAGCCAATGAGCGCAGACGAACACGAGGTATTGATTCCTACCGATGCCGAGTCTGCCGAGGCATCCATCCATTAAAGCGATGTGGACGTTTCCTGAGGTTGAGCGCGGAGAAGCGGTTGAGGGCAGTACTCATAAATAAGTACTGCTCGAATTGCCTTGCACATCAACACTCAGGAGGCTCCTGCCGAAGTGATGACAAGTGTCGGATATGCCGAGGGGATCATCATACCCTACTCCACATGCGAGACGGCCGCAGAAGTCTGTCCCAAGCATCCCGTTCCGCCTCTCCGGTCCAGCAGCAACGCTCACAATCTACTCCTCGCGTCCAACCGCCGTCGTTAGCCACGCTGTTGCAGCACCGAAACCCCCAAGTGCTTCCTACCGCGTCCATTCTGATCCACAACGGATCCACCGAGTACGATACGCGGGCCCTCATCGATCCATGCGAGGCTGTGTCTCGCATAAATGCGTCTTTGGCAAGAGCATTCCACCTCAACAGCGTATCGATCGGTGCGGAGGAAGCGTGCACAGCCGTGATCCGCTCTAAAACGACACCCGACTTTGAACTGGAGGTGATCCTGAAATCTGACCCAGACCTCCACATGCGTACTCCGTCATCCTCTATTGATAGACGCGTAAGGCAGAAGTTCAACCACATTACCCTGGCCGATGAGAACTTTGATCGCCCGGCTACAGTAGCAATCGTGCTGGGAGCTGACGTCTACTCAGACATTGTCCGCACAGGAGTTCTGCCAAACACCGAGGGTCTCCCAGTGGCACACAACACTGTGTTTGGCTGGACACTTTCAGGTGCCTGTCGCGCCTTGTAAATTGATGATAGATGACAGTATCCTACCTCCATTGAAGTTCCTATTGCCCCTTGTCTGAATTTGCAACGATATTGCAAGGGTGGCGGGATGTTTATGTTTCATTCCCGAATTCCTCTACTTAATTAGTTCTAAGGTTTTTTATAATTACGTGCTGCTAGCTTGACTCGTGTGTGAGCAACTAGATGATTAAAAACTGAAGTCAAAGTGAACGGACGTGTTTTCGTACTCTAATCTTAAAAGCAATTTGTGGACTCCGCGCAAGCGCCCCTACAGCAGATCAACCCCCTAACGTGCACCCTACCTCATC
>JBAMBO010004553.1:0-29693 GCA_037044535.1 Lordiphosa magnipectinata | reverse complement strand
TGTGTAGTAAAGTATAGGTACTTTCCAAGCAAAAAAAAATATTAACAGGCAATATAATTAGTTTGACTCTTTTTACTTATCTCTTATAAAAACGTAATTTCCATAATAAACCACCCGTCTGGTAAATATGTAGTAATTATATACTTAGAAATAATGCGACAAAATTTAGCAAAATAAAATGGGAACACGCCCAAGAACCGAGTTTAAATTTTAAATGCTCAAAAACACCTACAGAAGAAACACCAGGGTAGACCGAGCTGTTGCTGAGATTCACTCCTTCGGTAGAGTCTACTACTAAGATAGCATAGACGGTTCCATCAGGTGGAAAGTAGTGTTGTATGTATGTAGTATGAGTTTGTGAACAAAATTGAGTTGTTCTGAACCGAAGCTGAGGCCAAGAGAGTGAACAGGCCTTCAGTCGCTGGCTAGGCGGCACCTTATTTTGGCAAACACTCACTTTTTGGCCTCGCTCTCGTTGATCAACGATGAACTAAGCGCTTTTGCTAAGAGCGCGAGAGAGAGAGAGAGAGCGGGAGAGTGATCGCGAGAGTAAACGACGCACATTTACATAAATTAGGAATGTGTGTAGAACAAAAAAGACATGCAGAAACAACAAAAACAATAAAGCGATCAGTGACCCACAGAAGCCCACCCCTTTGAAATCCCGACGGCAAAACCAAAATAAAACAAAATTCGTGCGCTCACACAACCTTCCGCCATAGACCTAGAACAAATGGACAAGTGAACAACTGAACAAGAACAACTTAACAATTGAGCAATTTGAGTGAGTTGACTCATTTGGAAATAAAGAACAAGTAAACATGTTCAGTGAAATGAACAACATTTACCCAAGGGGTTTTTTCTTAGGGCTGGTTTCTCGAGTCGTTACGTTTGCAAATCCATGTGGATTTACTGAATTTGCTTTGCTCATTTTGAGCATAAAAATTAACATGAGAAAACAGCCTTTAAGCATCATAAAACTGAACCATTATGTTCCTCTAAGTTCTTAAGGCCCGACTTATCTATGTCCGTTTAGTCAAACTAACCTGAGCTCAGCCAAAGGGTCTAGACCGCTAAGGGAAGGGGTGCGGCCTAAAGTCGGGAAGTTTAAAATTTCCTTCTTAATTGAATAGATAACTTCAAATCAAACTGATCTGGCCCAATGTTTGGTTATTTTTACAACATGTTTTTGAGATATCGACATTTTACTTCGACTAAGCTTTTTTTTTTTAGTTGCCATATCTCGGGAACCAGAGTAGCTAGAGATATGAAATATATTGTAATAGAGAATTGAACAAAGTATTTTAAAAAGGAAAAATTGGTGACTTACACTAAAAACAAATTTAATGAGATGGTTACCTTAAAACTTTCCTTGAATTTCCTGGAAAAATCGAAAACACGCTTCATAAAGAAAAAACCAAATATATATTTCCCCTGAAAAACCATGATCGCATTCATAAACAATCTAAATCATTTAAAAAATTGTATGGACACCCCGATCTCTTTGTTTGAACGCCAAGTCAGCAGAACATGTTTTTTAAATTAATTAAATACATTATCACTTTTGGATTCTCCAAGAATCACGGATGTTGAGCTGAATGTATTATTTTCTGGATATTATATCTCGATCTGATATCTAACTGAAATCTTGAATAAGGACAAAACACTACAGAACGATTGATGCATCATTCGGTAAATAATATTCAAGGTTTACTCGAGACATATAAATTGTAAATACGATAGTGTCTATGCAGATGTTATTCCCAATTTTAATTGTGGCTATAGTTGTACCAACGGAAAGAGGACTTTTGGCTGTCGCTCAGATGCTGCAAGCGTCATGTACTTCTTAACTAATACTTATGATACTTGTCAGGCATTATCCATTCAGCGGAAATTTTATCCAAAACTTATGAATCGAAGCAGTCTCAGCATAAACAAGTAAGAGTGCTGCAATCGAGTGCCCCGATTGCAAAATACCCTGTACCAAGTAATGTGGTTCCTATGACTTTGATATAAGTTGTTCTGTGCGTTCTGTTAATAATGACGCCGTTCGAGATGAAAATTCTTCGACTACCTGTCAGTTTGCCACACAGTCAATTCAAAATTATGATATATCAGAATTTCCATCTCGAACGGCGTCATTATTAACAGAACACACAAAACAACTTATATCACATTATTAAAGTTAAGAATAAATATAATTAGTGGAACAAAATACAGACTTTTGATTCACTTAAACTGTTTTTGATTGTTTTCATTTTAAATAATATTATGTTTCAAATGTTATGTTTCAAATTAATGGGGCTGCACACTTAATATTTCGAGCAAAACTTTGGTGTTTTTGCTCGGATCTTATTGTGCTTTTTAGAATAGATACATAGATATTGGGCCTAAGTTAATATATACAGAGTCACAAGGTTCAAAGTCTAAAAAAATTGTGACTGATAGTTTTTCGCGGTTAAAAAGGTGAGGAGGAAGAATTTTCCAAATCTGAAACAAACTTGATCTGGGAAAATTGGTGGCTTTATCTCTTATAGTCTCTGAGATCGACGAGTTCATACAGACAGACGGACGGAAATGGCTTAATCGACTCGGCTGTTGATGCTGATCAAGAATATATAAACTTTATAGGGTCGGAGATGCTTCCCTTTGGCTGTTACATACATTTGCACAACCCATGTTTAATCCGTACACTGTATGAAAAGGATTGACAGTCTCTGGTCACACTAATGCAGAAATAGCAGTTTTTCTATATTAAGTGAAAGTTCCAAATCACCCATAGATTTCAGCCAAATTTTAAATTTGAGTTTGGGAGCAGCCCAACAACAACATCAGAAAAATCGATCGCCCAAAACGCAGCTGTTCACCGTCTGTGTCCGCGTCTTGTAGGCGCCGTGCTTTGATTCGGCTTGACTTTGTTGTTTTTCCAATTGCTGAAAAAAAATCTCGGTGCAACGGGAGCAAGGGCTTGCCCACCGCTGCTGTAAAGTGAGGCTGCCTTCACACTATCGCAAGAGACATGAGATTCTAGTAGGCCTGCATATTCCCATGAAATTCTATAAATTTGACAAGCTATTCAAATTTAAAACATAACAAAAAGCAGGACTACTAGGGCATCATGTGTCGAAAAGTGTGAAGGCAGCCTAAAATGGGAAGATTAAATAAATCTATATCTAAACAGCAATACAGTGGCTAGCTCACAAAAAAGATGTAGAGGACATGAACGCTTCTGATGTAAAAATGACCACAAAGAAGACAAATACCCCGGTGAAATTAAGCAAATGACATCCATTTCAAGCTTGGTTTCCTCATCCTTGCCTTTCCGTATCTTTGACAATAATACATTCCAAACTATATTGCAGCCTTGAAAAGATGGATACTATCGCAAATTTAACTCGAGAAATATTGCAATTCAAATCGAAATGACGGCAGACAAAATATCTGAGGTAATAGCAGACGTTGCAACATGGAATGATCGCAGTATTATGGGACCGAATGAACAATTTTTCTTTCTAGTGGTCAGAACTGTTGACGCGAAGTATTGTCCCCGATTTTTCGATATTTTCTGAACAGTTTGATAAAAAAAAAATAATTGAATCAATCATGTTGAAAATATTAGTGATATTTATCACTTGTGATAGATATCAGGTTTTGTGATAGATCTATTTCTGGGCTTAGGAAATAACTCAGCTAATATTGTTCAAAGCGAGAATTAAATTGTTGAGTGAAAATCATTAAAAACCTTTATTTATATAAATTATACTAGCTGCAAGGGTATAAAAACATCGGCCGAGCCGAAGTTAGCTTTCCTCTGTTGCTTTTACTGAAGTTTGGTAAAAGGTTTTACAAAAATTGTGCCAAAGTTTGACATCATCGGAGTTAGGCTTTTCTATTCGATGCTCCTTAAAAAATTTTAGAAAAAAAATGTCGATTAAATACGGTTTTTTGAAGAAAAAAGTACATTGAAGCCAAAAAGTAGCTTGTTCCAAGGACTCGGATATCCGAAAATCAAGAGTTGCTGTATCAAATCTAACGCCCAAGAGCACTGGGAATGTTGGGCACTCCGGTAAAAAAGAAATTAAACAAAAGAGTCCCTAAAATGATTTTGGCGATTTAAAAATGAAAGCGCGTGAAATGGCAGAGAGCACTAAATTATCAAAAGAATCTATCATCATAGTTCTACATGAACAATTGGTGCTATCGCGCTGGGTACAGGTCAGAGTCAAAGAACAACAAACACAATTAAGGTATGAAGACCTTTGTCTTGGTGCTTTACACAATCAAATGGGCTGCTAGGGAATAGGTTTTGGGTAGTTCAATCAATATCAATATTGCCGGAAAACCGATAACCATTTTTAAGAACTGATTACAAAATTGGACTAGAAGTTACACAAATTGATCAACTTTTACAGTTTTATCAGTAATAAGAGGGGCTAGCTACTTAACTCCACTAACCATCAGTGCATACAAATTAAGTCTAGAGATCTAAAACAAGTTTCATACAAATAGATCGACACAAACTCTATCAGCATCATAAATAGTCGTCAGATAAGCGGTCTCAGCTACCGATAATTTCGTGGAAAAATGATGAACAAGGTGCGATACTACAATGACTATGGGTAATCCGTTCATATAAACAAGATAAGATTGCGGATTGGATTGTCCCATTTTTTTTAACTTTTATAAACTTGTATTAAAGAGTGAGAATTCCCTAATTTTGCAAAGGGTATAAAACGTGACATAAGAACATTTTTTTGGCCGTATTGACTCGATTCAAGAAATTCAACAATTTCTATTGTTGCTTTTCCCAAGCTTATCAGGTTATGGCCGTTAAGCAACATTTTTATTGAATAAACAATCACAAATTGCACTTCTAATTGGATCAAGAACAATTAACAATTAACAAATTTTTTCTAAACTAATTCAATTAATTCACTTTTCTTGCGAGACTAATGACCAATAACCAGGTTCTACTCACAATTTGATTCAATATATGTATATATGTAGACAATCAAACGACCCACAACGAACTTGACCGGCTCGCCAGCGAATTGAAACTGAAAACTTTTGAATGCCAGCTCGTGAGTTTTATAGCCAAGAACAACAGCGACCGAGACCTACGCGCCGATCGCGACGTGACCAAACGCTTTCGATGCGTCGGCTTCAGAGAGAACGTCAGATAAATGTGAGCATTTATTTATTGCCGCTCTACCAAGCTGCAGATAGTTCAGGTAGAGGGCAACAGACATTCAGCTAAGCCGTCAATAACGCTCATTAAATATGCCTGACACATTTCTCAACGGATGGATTCATTAGCAAATATCGCAAAAGAAGGCTCAAGAAAAGAAAGAGAACTTTAAAGTCCAGAAAGTGATCATTTTTATGGTAAAAAAAAATAATCAAGCGATAGCCCTGATTGATTGAGGTGCGCCTAATGCGATTCTCTTGTTTCAATTGCTCACAGAAAAGAAAGCCAAGCGCCCAAACGTTTTATATATATCCTGTTTAATCGGATTTGGAAGGAGAACACAACTTTCTTGAATAAAACTGGAATTAAATTTGAGCGATATTTTTAAACAAACAAAAAAATGTTTTTATTACGGAAGGCGCTTCGGTATGGGCTAAGTTTAGTTTGTCACACACGTATTTGCTTTCCGTTCGTGGCTGCTTTGTTTTCTTTAATCACTGGCAACTGGCAAATAACCCCCTGAACTCATGTGAGAGCAATTCAGAATTTGAGCTTGAGGTAGCTTACTGATTAAGAATGAGTGGAATTGATCGTTTCGTCATGTTTTACTACATAGTATCACCGTTATCATCGTATCATTGCAAAGTATATTAGATTTATGGTTTAGACATGTTACTGTGAAACATATTCAGTTTGGTCTATACAAACAACTCTTGCGGATAATTGCATTTTATTATCAAAATTCATGCTCGGTTAAGAAAGTGCATCGTGCACTTCTTACATTTTATGGTCAGTTTGGGCGACAGTCTGAGGCGGCTATTCGGAATCTTAAGACTAAATTTCGCACCAAATTTACATTATTGGACATTAAACCACCAACACGCATACGTAGAGTGCGCACAGAGGAAAATATCGCAGCTGTATCCGCCAGAGTTGTTAAAGACCGTGAATTATCGATTCGGCGCCGTTTGCAGCAATTAGGCCTCTAAAACGTGGAAAATTATGCGGATTGATTTGGGTATAAAACCTTTTAAAATACAGCTGGTGCAAAAATTGAAGCCACACGACCTACCACAAAGGTTAACTTTTGGTGAATGGGCGCCGGCAAAGTTGGATGAAGATCCCCTTTTTAATAGGAAAATTGTGTTCAGCAACATAGCTTATTTCTGGTTGAATGGATACGTGAACAAACCAAATTGACGTATTTGGTGTTAAGAGCAGCAAGAACTGCCAATGCATCCCGAAAAATGCACTGTTTGGTGTGGATTATGGGCCAGTGGCATCATTGGACCGTATTTTTTTTAACGCAGGAACGTTACTGTGAGTTTTTTTGCCCAAAATGAAAGAGCTGGACTGGGCTGACATGTGGTTTCAACAATACGGTGCCACATGCCAAACAGCACGCGAAACAATGGCCCAATTGAGAGGCGAGTTCGATGAACAGTTTATTTCACGTTTGTGGCCGGTCAATTAGACTATTTTTTGTCTCATGTCTATAGCGACAAGCCAGCAACAGTTGACGCACTGGAAGCCCATATTGTAGAATTAATTCTATGTTCTACGGCCGATATGTTGCCAAAATTGTACCCAGCGTATGAACCATTTGAGGCGCAGCCGCGGTCAACATTTGCATGAAATCATCTTTAAACATTATCGACTCAAATAAAAATTTGATACATTTTTCTGATTTTTAAGTATTTTTTTTAATCAAATCCGAAAGCTGCTAAAAAATCACCCTTTATAATAAATTAGTAGAGTAGTATAAATTTTTTAAACATTGGTAAATTATGGTTTCAACCCGCTAATCGGAGCTCCGAAATAACTGATAGGGCTTGCAGCCCTGGCTTTTATACACTTGAAAAGTGTATTATAATTTTACCTAGAGCCTTCTTTTGACTGCTCACTGCTCTTAAAACCGCTCGTCGGAACCGCTCGGATCGTTTGACTATTTCTTGTAGTTGTCAAGGAACGATGACTATATTTTATAGCTGCCATATGACAGCTCGGTCGAAAAATGAGTCTTATACCCTTGTTCTACTGGTATTCAACATCATTCTCAAAAAGTGGATGTTTCCTTGTTCCAGTGACGAATGTTGTTTACGGTCACACTTACGTAAGCAAAGAACAGCTGATAAGATTGCTTTGCTTGAAATTGTAAATCAAAGTTCGCCTCTCACAAGTCAAGTAGCATGCCCTCCTGGTAGTCCCACCACGATATAGTTATATTTGAGGATTCATACATAAGAAATACTGCATACTGCATTGTAACATTCTATAACAGAGAACACTTGCCGCTTGCCTTGGCCATGCACAACTGATGGGCGTAGTCGGTTTTCAATAGGGGGGTCCATAGACTTCTCCCACTGTGCTAAGCCCTCAGCCCTTGAGCTAAAACCGTCTCCGCCCATGTCAACGACCTAGACAGCTGCTGGTACTTTTAAATTCGATAGGTTATCGTTAGAAAATCTAGCCTTTTAGCGGAAAATAGCTATATGTAGTGACAGAGGCTAGATTATTCATGACAGTGACTTGATCATCCGTCGCGGATGATCTAGCGAATAGATATTTATAGTTTATGAGGAAATACACAGAAAGAATGAGGTCATTTAGATCATCCAGCGGATAACCTCTATAATGTACCAGTGAAAACAGGATATTAGCGAAAAATACTTTTTGTTTTTGATGGTAGCGTGCCCAACATTAGAGGTAAACACTTAGATTCTGAATTCACAGACAAATTTCTTCTAGAGACTTCTGTCGTCTTCTTGATGACCTTAAACTTTTTGCTATAAAATTCTTATCAGTAAATTTCTAATGACCGGCCGACTGGGCATGTGTTTAGAAAAATAAGTACATTTGGTGGTATGAAATTTCACGAAAATAGTCACTACATAACTTTTTGGCATGAAATAAGTCCTTATGTCAGCATGAAAACACACTTTATCTTCTCAGCTAATCGTAAGGCTAAAAGTCTGCATAACGCGAAACGGTTCAAGCTCTTTTATGTGCTGTCCTCGCTACAACTGCATTTTCGCATTTTGGGCAAAATTTACATTTCACCCCATACAATTTTATATAAAAAAAAAAAATAAAATAAAAAACACGGGTTTTTGTAATAAATTTCTCCCCACGTATATGATTAGAAACATACGACATGTTCAAATCCAATTCCAAAAGAAATCCCTAGTCTAAGTAGTAAAAGTAAAATTGCTTGTAACTCTTAATTTTGTAATGATAGGATCTCACAAGTTGTTAAGTCCAAGCGAAGAGAAAAAAAATTGAATTGAATTGAAATTGACAATTTTATATGGCCACTTGAGATGCCCAAAAAGTGCATTTTGAGAAAATGTATTCGCATTACTCGTTTTTCATTCGATTGTTCGATAGTCGATAGTTTTGGCTAGTTGACAAAGTGGTCATCACTACTTAAGTGCGCGCCAAATGCCAAAAATTGAAAATTTGCAATTAATTTATACTTTTTATTGACATCAATAATTTCAATAATAACACAATGAATGACTTCTACTGTAGTTGCCATTGGAACTAAGAGACCACAAGCCATCTGTTGGACCTCTGGTCTGAACAAAACAATGGTTCGCGTGGCGTAATATCTGTTTCATTTGCATTCTTTGTGGCCAGCCATGTTGTAATTTGTAAACAGAAAACAGCTGTTCTCAAGATGCAAATGCTTAAGCAGCACAATGAGGACAGGAAATTGCCTTTTCAGTGATGGTAGCTTTTTTGAAAATCTGCTTCTGTAAGGAAGTAGAGATCGATCATAAAGTAGAAAACGCTTGATGAACGTTGACCAAACGAGAGAGATAACGAAAAAATGATGAAGTCAGTGCGATTTCAGCTTTTACGGAAAAAAGATATGTTGACAGAGAGAAATAATAATAATTTTATAATTATAAATGCGCATTATATTGTTCTAGAATGTTGGTAAGTATCGAATTTAATTACCAGTAATAATACATAAATGCTATTGAATCCCTAGATGTACAGCCATGTTCTCAATTCCACTTTCACAAAAATTTTTTTACTTGTATTACGTTACTTGTTTAAAAACTGCTAACATTTTTAAAGGCCAAATCGCTAACTATCAGCGCAAATTAACTCAAATCTATTTAATTTAATTATGAGGTGACATTTCATACAAAGAGGCTTGAAAAGTCAGGGATTCGTCAGCCAACGTCTCATGTCTTCCTACCTACGATATACAAAGTTGGTACATCTAAAGTACTGAGTTCGTAAGGAGAAAAGGGGAAGCCGAAGGCTGCAGCGTGACGTCACCCAGACGGTTAACGTTTACAACAACCACCCGTGAGTTTTACTGCGTTGCTTAAGAAACACGAAGCGGAACACTCAGGTTTTTTCACGCCTTCTCACGTGAGAAGTAGGCATGATATCTAAACTTGTGGCATGCATTGAAGTCCGACTGGGCGGTTGTGGTGCAGCGGTAGTGTGTGTGCCTGCTGTGTGAGAGGCGCGGGATCTAATAAAAATATTTTTTCTTTAAAAACTTTTACACAACCGGTCACCTTTACCAGTCATTGGCGCATTGTGAAGTAACTAGCTATGAAAACGCTTCTTAAAATTGGCCGTTCGGATTCGGCTTTAAACTGTAGGTCCCTTTCTTTTGTGTCTCAACACACACGTCAACTCACACAACTTAAAATTTTTATTGCATTTTATACAATTAATAAATGTTAAATAATGAAATTACTTAACTAAAGTAACCAACTTCATATAAAGCAGTATCCTTAAATAGGAAAACACAATTATTTATATTGCCTTACTTTGTTGCACACTAAAAGACTTGGGAACTCAGTTCTAATATTTAAAAAGAGAAAGAAATATCAAAATCTTTGATTTATTTATTTAATTTCTTAAATCATCATCATGCAAGACAATTAACGGTCACGAAATGTTTGCCAGCCCTGGCCTATCGATATCATTGATAAGCGAAGCAACGTAAGGTCACACTGACTAAAAATACCAATCGTTACTTGGTCACTTTAAAATTCTCCCTAATTCGAGCGTGGTCGCCCTAATATATTGAGGTATTACTAATCCTGAAAGCAAAAAAAAACGTAGAGACAAAGGCAGCATTCTAAAAGGTTATAAAAGGTAAGCTAAATTCCCAGTAGGTAGCAAACATCAAACCAAGCGTCCAACTGTACACGCAAAGAAAGAGTTACCAGTGGAAAATAGAATTTCGCAATATGGAAAATGCCAGAGCAGTCGCAGCAGCATAGAGGCAGAGCAGCAGCTACGGAACGCAGCAAGCAGAGCAACAGCATTTAATTGATTATTCAATAGAATCGAAGCACACACTCACACATCCACAAAACAACAATAACAATAATATTGTGCGTCATGATAATAACAAAGTTTTAAAAAGAAATCAACAACAAAAGCAAACTGCGAATTATTGGCTTCCACGAAATTAAAGTAGAAATTAGCAGGCGAGAAACAGCTGGAAAATTCTAAGGTAAATCCCAAATTTGTATATTTTTCCAGAAGTGACGCCATGATGGAGACAACTCTGAGCTCGGGAGGCTCAAATGCTTCCAGCGAGTGTGCCCTAGAGGCAGGCGTGGGAGGAGGTGGCACCAAAAGCGGTCGCTGCCTGGAGGCGAATCTCAACAACAATGGACAATGTGGTAACGGCAATGCCTTGGTCAGTCAGGAGGTTAAGGATTTGTACAGGTAAATATGACTTTCACATACTTCCCAAACTTATATTTATTTATGTATATTTTCTTCACAATTCAGAGCAGTTTACACTGCCTCCAAGCAGCTGGATGAAACCAAACGGAATGTCCAATCTATACAACAACTATTCGACAATGACATTGAGCAGAAGCGTTCCTTGCTCGTCCAACTGTGCAAACAAATCATCTTCAAAGATTATCAATCGGTTGGCAAGAAAGTGCGCGAGGTCATGTGGCGACGTGGCTACTATGAGTTTATCGCCTATGTCAAGAAGAACTGGCACAAACAGGGTATGGAGGGAGTCTCATCGCAGGAGAATATGCAAAAATTGGAGAAATTTCTATGTGCAGGCATTTTCAACTACAAGCGATTATCCTCGAAAATGGAGGAGATTTATGACTTGGATTTAAAATATCTCATCGATTTCTCCATCATCAGTGAGGGCTATATAACAGATTTAATCACAGACGGAGGTGGAGATGGTCTTGGCAGAGATGTGAATGCCTGTTACAACCAGGCGGCTGTGGATAAGAGTTTGGAGGCCGTCTCCTTTGCCCTGGACACCATACATTCGTCTCTACTGAGTTTGGGAGATCTTCATCGCTATTTCCTGGACTTTCGCTTGGAAAGCAAATTGATCATCAGCAAGGACCAGGTGGCCAAATACTATCTGGAGGCATTTAAGCTCAATCCCGCCATTGGTATGGCACAGAATCAATTGGGTACTCTGTATTATGGCCAGAACTACGATTTGGACTCCATTTATCATTATCTGTACTCTCTGGTGTGCATCATCCCCTTCGAGCTAAGCGAGAATAATCTGAACAAACTGTTTGCTAAACACACCGAATATCTGGAGCAAATGGATCCCACCAAAATGGATTTCAATATTGAAGATTTCTTTGCTCGCTTCTATCTAATCGTGGACATCTTCTTCTTTGACAAGGAGGTGCCCGATTTCAATTCGCTCTGTCATTGCGTTTTGATTGACTTGCGCAAAATCCTGTGCTCTCAGCACTTGCGCATTTCCGAGTCGAGCATATTCAAAATCATTTCCATTTTATTCTTCTGCCTCTCCAAATTGAAAATGATCAACTCGCCCAAGGTATACTCGCTGCATGCCTTCCTGGTGGCCGCCTGTTCGGACTTAATGGACGCTTGCATCGTCAGTCTGGAGCAAACGATTCTCTCTCGATCAGCGGACAATGAACAATTCCAAGCGGAGTATGATCAACGCTTCCAGGAGTTTGATACGGTGGTGCGCAAGTCGCGCAATGAGTACAAAAACTGGTTGACTTTAGTGGGTGAAAGTGAGCGCAAGGATAAGAAGCTGCTGAATCGGCCACATTCACTTAAGGACTTCAGTTCCGATTCGCGCGACAGTCAACACTCAATGGAGGATAACAAGACCCAGGAGGCGGCAGATGGCGACAAATTGGGTGAGCCCATCTCCACACGTTCCAGTGATGAGGCCAAGGAGAGCGATCTGAAGACGCCACTCTCGTGCAAGAGCAAGCGTCGTGGCGGCATGCGTTTGCGTCGTCGTCGTCGCAAGATGGCTCAGTCCGATGATAGTTCTTGCTATGACAGTGAGAGTGACATGGATACTGATTTCTATAGCGATGAGGAGGATTATACCGATTTGAGTTCCAATTTTGACACGGACTTTAGCGATATCGAAGGTGCCGAACATGACAAACAAGGTGTAAGGGAGGGATCGTATGAGACGGCAGGTGAGTGTTCAATTTTCTTAATTACACTATGTACCAAAGGTACACAGAGTATGTTTGTGCAAATGTAAATGTTTGTAACAGCCAGAAGGAGCCTACAAAGTAAATTCTATTTCCCCAGTCGATATAGCCATGTCTGTCTGTCCGTATGAACACACAGATCACAGAGAAAATGAGAAATAGAGGTTCGACATGTATGGGACATCAACCTTTAATTCTAGCAGATGAAGTTTATTTTAAAATTAGTGCTTGCTGCGGCAAGCTGAACCCAGGACGCGGTTGAATTTGTTAGACGTTTCAATAGTCTGTCTTTGGTTTCTTTCCGAACTGCAATTTGTGAAATAACTTTGAGAATTCGTCCAAAAAATTGGTTTTAACTGTACAACTCTGCCGATTTCTCCCGAATATTTGGCTCACATTCAAATGGACTCTTTTTTCGTTTCGAACAAAGATCAACTTTGGCGTCAACCAAAACCTTAGGTTCGACAAGTTAACTCTGGGTTCGAATAGTTAACTTGATCGGCCTAAAGAGAGTTTCCAGCTTCTAGTCCTCTCCTTCCGGGAATCGTGAATGCATCCTTGCATTTGAAACTGCCAAAAATCAACATAACTAACAGGCTTTGTAGAGGTGCAGTGACGATTCTTGTTTGCCAACAATTTGGTCTTAAGCCCCTTACGGAGTTGTGAAATATTGAGAAGTAATGTAAAAGTTTCAAACAAAGAATTTGGAAAATTAGACGGATGTAAAATGTGATGTATGAGATTTGTAAATTACTTCAGAAGTGCGTAGAGGACTTTAGGACAGTCAGAAACGGGTCCAATATTACCGTTTTAGTTGTTGGGTTTTAGCGTTTTAAACGTTTTATCTGATGCATGGACTTTGTTGCTTTAACTCCCTTCAAGGCGAGGCAATTGCGATTGCTGTGTACGGGCTTACGCCCGTTCGCATGGATTTTGTTTTGTAACACACTTCGAAGCAAGCCAATTGCACATGATGCGACGTCTGCTTATGCGTGTCGGCGCCTCGAAACGAGTCAATTTATTATGCGTCAAGTCCACCGAGTATTTTTGCACATTGCATTTTAGACAGAATAACGGGCCAAGCGGGATATGCATTGCCCTTCGCTGCTATAGTGGATTTGCATGCTGATGTCAGTTTCTTTTCATTTTTACTTGGCTTGGTCCCCTTTGTTTTTTTGTGGTATTTAATGATTCGTCCTTCTCGTTAAAGTGGTTTCTATATTCTTTACCATTGGTCATCCATGGTATTTTATCGCGGTTCAGTAATATTACAATGATGCAGTTTTCATTGGGTCTTGAATCCTTTGTGGAATTCAAAAGGAATTTCTTAAGTATTTAACGGTTTTATTACCATATTGAACCCACAGCTAAATTCTATGCATTAGACCTAGCATACTGTTTAAATCCATTTTGGTCTTTTTTTCGACTTATTGATTTGTCTCTTCCGGTAAAATGATTAAAAATATATATTTACAAGCAATCGAAAAGTGAATAGCTCCTAAAATTCTGAAACTAATTTTGCTCGCTAGATTACGAATTATGAAAATTTCCGTGCAGAAAATAATTGGCGGTCGACCATGGTTCTCTGGTAATTGAATTTCAAAGTTGGAATTTTTGCCCATACAAATATATGCTCGATCACATATGCTTTTCGTATGCAGTTTGTTTTTGCAAATACTGTCATGAACTCTTTTCCACGCCACCTAACAAGGTAAAATTCGGGGTGGTTACCCCCGGAGACCTATTCCACGCAAGCCCCAGAAAGACGTGCTTTTTTTAAATTGGTGTCCCCAAATGAAGGGACTAGTCCACTGTCGTCCTCCTCGTGAATATCCTCCTCCTACAAATAAATATTTTGTGAATTTCTCAAGAAAAATTACATGCTCAACGCTTACCTCAGAGAAATGAATGTCTGCATTAATGACTTTCTCAAACTTGGGGTTATACATACGGCCAATGGACAAAAATATCTCTTGGATTCTGTGAGGATGCGAGGGATACTTATGGAACTAAAATTTGGCAAGATAACCCAGATAGTGGTCCTTTCTTCGACCAAAGCGAGGTATGTTTTCTTTAAGGTCCTTCCTCAACCGCTCAATGTTTTGGGTGTGGGCGCTTGCAGACCTGTCCACAAAATTCTGCGAATGATTCGCTGTTTGATGCTGGTATCCCTCATCATTCAAGCAATTATATGCCCTCCAGCAATTCGACATAATGGTGGTACCGTTTGCAACTCGCTCTTTGATAATCTCGAGCAGAGTGCTTGCATCACGAGATTCAACGGGCACCTCCAAACACCCACAATTGTGTTTTCGAAGAGCAATTTTGGTTTCGGCAATTTCCACAATGTGGCCGGGACCTCCGATTTTTTCCACGCTGCCATGGACCATTTTTTGTTCATCTTGGATGGACTGCACTTCGTTTTTTAAACGGATGACATCAAGCACAATATCACAATTTCATCCATGGTCAGATGGGAGCAGTCAAAAAAGGAGTTCTTACTGAGGCTTTGTAAGAAATTGCACTGGAGCCTCTTCTGCTTCTTGCTCAAGCTTTCCAGCCAAGCGATGCACCTGAACACCTATGCGGTGCACCTCGCGAATTTTAGGAACTGTTTACCCCAAAGTAAACATTTACCAGTCGAAATGTTACTCAACTACTGAAATCGTGCTACTCTGTCAAAAATTTCTTCGAATTTACTATAACGTAACTTATCTTTATAGGTAACAGTATTTCGAGACCGTTAATCTTGGCCCTGAAATCGTGAAACTTAGAAGCTAAATTATATTTGCTTAAATCACAAAATTTTGGGTCTGAAAATTCTCGTTCCTCTGCTAATCTTTAGGTCAAAGCGCCCGGCTAATACGCAAATCCAAATCGAGACTCTACCCGAGATATATGAATCAATAGGAAGTTAGAGACAAAACTTTCATACCTAGATACATATTTTGTGTATCTTTTACCTTACCTCGGTATTTTCAAATTCGAGTACCTTTTATCTTACCTAGGTTCAAATTTTCATTTACCTTGTCAAAAAGTAAGGTATAAGGTACTTTAATATGAATGAGAATTTAATTTCAAATGAAGCCTGAGTGGGAAACTAATTTAATTTATTCATTCTATCAATTTTTGATTGTCGATGTGACTATTAAAATTACATAGTCTTGAGCTATTTACTGTGTTGATCCTTAAGACGCTTTAAGTCAAGGAAATACAGAAAGCACAACTAGCATGGAAATAAGGTACATGAACTATCTTTTGAATGGTTTCAAAATGCGATTGTTATTCAGAGTTGAATATAAATGACAGCATTTTATTTAACCCACAACAAACCAAATTATATTCTAGGACTTAATCACCAGTAGACTTTGGTATCAGCTTAAATAATTAGGTCGCTAATTTTAATATTTAAGAAGTTTTCAAAACTTGTCCATATCACTTTTCTATGTATTCTAGGCCAAGACCAAGATCAAATAAGTAGACCAAGATTAAATGTGTAGATAAAGCCATTTGTGAAGTTGACGCGAATGTGGAACTTAATGATTAATGTTAATTTTTAAAAATGTATATTGTAATCTATGACGAAAATTCAAATAATTCCCTGCAGTTCTACGCCTCAGTACTGAATTTGTCAGTGCTGATTCAGACCTGAATAGTAGGAACTGCTCCAATTCATGACTGATTTCAGTACTGTTTTCAGTACTACCCACGAAATTAACCCATGAGTTCAGTACTGAAATCATGCCTGAAAGAAGAGAAGGTCATGACGTAGGCCCTGTCTGTGTTAAATTCATGGCTGAAATGCATGTAAAGGCAGCCATTATTTCAGTACCAGCCCTTCCAAATCAAATTCAGCTCTAATTCAGTACTGAGGCGTACTGTCGAAATTCAAATAATAGGAATTCTAGCCTAAATAGTCGGAAAGAAAAAAATATATTTTTCTGACTTAAAGCCGGGTATCCAGCACCGCGGAAACTAAAAATTCCTGGCAAACTTCATATAAAAAAAACTGTGCCAGGAATTTTTAGTTTACCTTTTCGTTGCTTGAGTATCCAGCAACATGAACGAAACCCACAGTTTCTTATCGATAGTTGGCCTATCGATAGCGCGTGTGGATCGAGAGAACAGCTGGTACACAGCTCAGGAATATATTGGTTACAATTATTTTGGACGTGATGACCGAAAATTTGGGGGGAATGCATCTTTGTTTTTGTTATGATGGAGAACCAGCAGAGTGCAGAGATTGGTAGGGGATGTAGCCAAGGGGACACTTATGCCATATTGCTGAGGCGGCCTAAGAAATGCCCTCCATGGACACAAAGGTCGATGGGATGTCGTAGGTTGAGCCTGTTTGTCGCCATATCAGATGCGAGTGGGCCAGTCGGTCAGGATGCATACATATTGAATTGGGCTTATAATGGCAAGCGTCCAAATCGTGGTATTTAGTTGTATGCACACATGCCAGGGACCTCACATAAAAGACTCTAATTTATTGAGGGCAGTGGAGCATTCCGTACCCCATACCGGGATCCCCTATTCCAGGAAAGCAAGATGATCATTTTGGATCGCAGCGAAATACCACTACGAGGCTGCAACCGCAGCTACTGCCCGAGTCACATAGTCTTTCCTGGTCAAGCGGCGGTCCAGAGACAAGCCAAGGTATTTAACCGCGGTATCCGTATATGGGAATCTTGATCCTAGAAGTCGCACTCGAGCAACTTTTGCGAGTCTCATAGCGATCGTGTTGACTCTTTGAACGATTAACGGGTATGTTCCAGCTGTTCGCCCATCGACCAAGGCCCAGGTACTGATCTGCCCTCTGAGTTGACAAAATCCTTAATATTAATGTGAATGTATTTATTGTATTTGATTGGCCACTAACCGAGAAGTCATACTACTTTGGAGATTATAGCATTTTAAAGTTGTGCAGATAACAACATGCTGCATTAATGATTTGCGCCATCGGGGCTCAGCCATCGGCCTATCATCCTCTAATATAGCATAAAGTAGCACCTACTCCGCGATGCATGCTTCCCCCGGAAAATATAATTTTTATTCTCTTTACATTAATTTAAATTCAAATCATTAACAGTGCTTAACAGCTGATTAATCAGAGTGACCTTGCTCCTTTTAGGTGCATGGTCACCCTGCTTAAGTTATGTTCCACACACACAAGAAATAAATTGCCAATTCCTGGCAGGAATTTTCCGCAGTGCTGGATACAAGCCTTAAAACTAAAAAAAGTGTATGTCCCTGCAGAAATTTAGGGAGTTTAGGAACACAGATTTGTCGTACTGATTCCTGAGAATCTTTTGTTCTTTTTCCGTACACTTTTGTTGAAATTTCGATGAAACCTCAAAGTTTTGGTTGAATAGTTCACGTCATTCAGTTCACAACATTTTCGGGGAGTTGGTGTTGGATAAACCATGCTTTAAAAGGCATTTAAAAAGTACCTTTTTTTCCACCTTTACCGTTACCTAGGTACTGGAAATTTCGTATACCTTTTTCCTTACCTAGGTATATTTTTTGACATTTACCTTGTACCTTACCTAGGTAAGAAAATTGAGTACCTTTCCAATCACAGCTCTCCATGTAACCGCATGAAAATGCTTTTTATACTCTATACCAAATGTACACAGTAGGGAATCCGGAATATCGATATAGAATAAATTTTCACGATATTTTTGGTGGATATTTCTGTTGGTTTCGGCCACAAATAGGGAGGTTTCCCGATGGCATTCCCTTGGATGTTTGTAATATTGGAAAACCTCCCTTTTTGTGGCCGAATCCAACAAAAATATCCACCAAAAAAATATTCGACATCGATATTCCGGCATCCCTAGTACATTCCTAGTGCTGGACTGGAAAAAATTTATTTTTATTTTTTCTACTTAGAAATACTTTTGACGAAGAAAATGAGGTATAAGTAAAGAAAATAGATGGCTAAATACCGTAGCTGGATCAAGTTGAGGTGCATTCTATCCATACCATCCACACATTGAGAGTTATGCGAAGTTCGTGTGGATTTTACTACCCCTCCTGGTTGTTTGTCTCCGTACCCAACGTAAAATGGCTGATGTCAAATCATTTCCGAGCAGTTTTACAAGGTTTTTTCATATGGAGTTTTATATTTGCGAACGCTTTTTGGAGTTCTCCATACCGTTCTCCACACTAATATGTAAGCACACTCAAATAAAAATACTAGAATAAAATAAAATTGTTAAACCAATGGTGGCCAAAGGAGAAATTTAAAAAATAAAGTTGACAATGCCATAAATTATAAACAATCAGACGGGGTCCATGCTCGAGTTATTTTAATTTAAATAAGGTAAGCAGAATGCAGTTGTTGGGCCATAACTTTAAATTTTGGGGGTGCTAGGAAAAAATAAGTAAGAGGGAATGATATACTCAACCAAACTGTACAGCGTACGCTAGGTCATTTTGAAAGCATTTTTTTTTTAAATCTGCTCAGAGTTCATCATTCGACTTGCAAAAGATTAAACCGTTAGCAATTGATACATTTTTAAAAATTGGAAATACATCTTGAGCCAACTGCTTTCATTTATCGAACGTCTACTGTACTGAAATTTAAGTTATCAGCAGCATTGTTCTCAATTTCACTTCCTCAAATATGTTGTGACTTCAGACCGGTTTTGGTCTTTTGCTGCAGTGGAATTAAAAACAAGGCTGAATCAATTACTTCCTTGTCTTCTGAGTCGCTCATTTAAAACATTTTGCTTCCTTTCATTACCCGATTTTCTTCCGTAGTTGCATATTTATCCCTTGCAGTCACTTTCTTGAACTTATTTTTCTCCCCCCTCTCGTTTCTGACACCATCCAACTGCGTATTCTATTAACGTTCTTTATGCTCATTTCTTTTGCCCAGCTTCTGCTTACAACAAAAAGGAACGCAAACCATCTGGCGGAGGAGTCTACTCAGATAGTGAGGATGTAGTCATTGAAGAAGAGAAAATTGTCTATCCCGAAGAATTGGAACGCAGACCCAACTCTCAAGAGGTCGACTCTGAAGAACTATTGCGTAGCTTTGAAGTGCTTCAACTGAATTTCAAAAGCGCCGAAGAACAAAAGGTGCCACCGAAAGATGTGACAGTCCCAGCACCACATCCACCCGTTAGCTTCTCCGAGCCACCCAAGAAGCTGGTGTATCGCAATAAATACACCAAAATCAATCCAAACATTATCATTGACTGTCTGCACAATGAGCCAACCATTCGAGCTTTGAAAATGCTTTTCGATTGGTTGCGCATCAATCCCGAGATCCTGATCGGTTGCTATCACTCCAATCCAGAATTTGTGCACAAAATCATGAAAATGTTGAACTATTGCAACATCGATGTCTTCACGCGTAAGGTGTACTTTGAGCGTGAACTGTTGACCACCAGCAATGTGCGTGAGGCTTTGGTGGAGCTGTTTGACGTGCGTGCGAATGTTCCTTTGAGCGAGGATTTTGCCTTCAAGAATTTCGATATTTTCCAAAACACACAAATCACTCTGGATTGGGAGACCATTATCAGAGAGCGGGTCACTCCGCAGGAAGAGTCGATTTTACGCATCTTCAAAATGGTGGATTTTGGTTTCTTCATATGCAAGCAGAAGAAGTTTAATTATCGATTCTGCGTAAAAACACGACGTTTCACCGAGAACCAGAAGAAGAAACAGCGCGAGGAGAAAAAGGGCGGCACCTCTCGTCGCCGTGAGCGACGTACAGCTCCAAAAACCACACGCAAGAGGAACGAGGGACGTACCCGACGATACTCGGATCGCAAGAATGGCATCGTGCGCAAGAGTTATACCAGCAACGAGGAGAAAGATACCGTTGAAGAATGCCGCAAAATGCCCCGTAAGGGGTATCTGCGCAATCGAAATGCTGAAAAGGCTGCGGCTGTCATAGCCAGTGCCACCGGCACTTCAGTGGCAGGCGGCACTTCGGCTTCGACTACCACAAATAGTGTGATTGAGAAACTTAATGTTCAATCGAGTTCGGGGGCCGACGAAGAACGCTCCGAGGCCATGTCCAAAAAATGTGAATTAATGGGTAAACTTTGGCTGCAGAATGAAGTGGAAACATTGGAGGAAGAGTTACGTGACAGTCCAGCACATGTGGTCATGTCACCGTTCGTGGTGGTCGACTCCAAGGCTTTGACCGAATACAATGGCATAGTCAAGTCGTTGGTCAAGACCAAGAAGTGCATTGTCTTGATACCCAATGCAGGTGAGTCGAAACGTCCGAGTGTACAAAATAAATCTTCTGCTAACATTGTTCCATGTTTTTTTCAGTGCTCAATGAACTGGATGAGCTCAAGAAACGTAGCGAGAACGTACGCCATGTTATACGTTGGCTGGAGCAGGAATTCAAGCATGGAAACCGACATTTGCGTGCCCAAAGGGATAATGAGAGCCAACCGTTAAGCTTGTTGAAGATTTCCCGGAAGATGGGTGAGTGTTGTTAGCGGATGCGAAAAACACCAGAAAATTATATTCTAACCACTTGCTCTGCCCCTAACAGATCGCGATGCTTCAGTATTCCTGCAGATTGCCCAATTCTGCAACCATTTGGTTGTCAATCATGCCGATCCCCATGTCAGTGAACTACAAAAGAACGTTGTCACCTATCTGTCTGGCGATAATATGCACGAGAAGAATCGTCAACAGCAGAATTTCAGTTATACCGGCATACTCGATTCCATACCCGTGCGCTATGCCCAGATCCAAAGTTTCTATGCCAAATTTAAGGCCAACAAAAAATGAATGATTCTCTGGGGCGGCAGCGGCGATAGTAACACAAAGGCAAAGGCAACAAAATGCACAACCAAGATGCAAAAATTGCATGCAAGCAAATGGGTGCAAGCAAACCAACCAACGACGACATGGAGTTTCCAACAAAAAGTTAACGAAGAAAGATTTCTCTCAGCAAAACCAGCGAAACGCTGCTGTAGCTTAGGTTGTGGGTCCACTATAAGAACACAAGCAGACACCCAACCTGTTCAGGCAGCAGCAGCAGCAGCAGCATGATTTGGAATTTGCTTGTTGTGTTTCAGACAAAAACAAATACCGTAAAACAGAAAGAAAAATAAAAAATCAATCTACAAATCGTTTACTTTCAAACTCAATGGCAACGATGATGACGACCGGAATCCCAAAACAAAATATTTTAAAAAAAAACGTATAAAGGACAAATGGCCCAAACACTTGAACGTATAAAAAAAAAACAACTGGAGAAAAAAAAACTAAAAAAAAATATAATAATTTAACAATAAAATCCCCTCTAAAGCGTGGAAGCAGAAGAGTAAGGTTTCATCCCACTTCTGATCATTTCTGTGGCCCTTTGCTTGTCAGATGGTGGCGAAACAAACAATTTACAAATTCAGCTCCTGCACTTAATTATGCATTCTTTTGCAGCTTCTAGAAACATATATATATAAACCATAAACCGTATAGTAATCCGGAAAAACATTTGTAATTTCCCTTAAAAATAAACATATGTAAACACAACTCTACATAATTTAACAATTAAATAAAAATCAGTTTCATATTTTGTTGATTTCAATAAACAGCCCGACAAAAAAAAAATATGTTTACTTTTTATTTGAATTCATCGATGATGGGACTTTCCTGAATTTATGACAAAAATATTGTAAAATTTCTAGAAATCAAAAGTAACATTTTTGTAGGCAATCTTAAAGCAAATTTTTGGGCCACAGCTGCTGAGGTTATAGCTATAGTAATAGCACTAAGCAACACTAAAAAGTTGATCGAGTCGAGGCCAAAAAATGCTGAAAGGGTATGATGGTAGTATAAAAACCTTCGCTGAGTTTCGTCTGGTTAGCTGCCGTTTTCTTTTATTGAACTTTCAAGTTTTTAGCTTCTGATTGGTATTTGCAACTCCATATGACTCCATATATGATGAAAGTCGTTAGATTGGCTTACAAAACATTTCTAATTAGCAAGTCAAAAAAGTCACATCTTTATACTCAAACTTACAAAAATGTCTTGAAATCATCATGTTTTCCCCTCATTTTGTACTGTTTTTCAACTTTGTCTTAAAAACTGTAACGAATTTGACTAAGCAATGCAGGAGAGAAACGTAGCTTAGACATAAATAAGCCAACGATTGGAACATACCAACTTCATTCGATTGGTCCCTCATATAGATAAGGGCCTTTAAGCATGTAGAATTTTAACCAAATCTCGAAAAATGAACATTTTTGGTACCAATTGGCTGACACAGTCAAGAATTTCGATTGTTTTGTATTAAATCAATTAAACACTAAAGAAAAAACAACTATAATTTAAAAAATTTAATTTTTATTACTTTTTTACCGAAAATATTCGTTATTTCGAGTTTTTATGACATGTGGGCTTATAACTATATGAAAGAGTAATTAAATGAAGTTGGTTCGTTCTTAGAGTTTGTGTTTTTTGCTATAAGCTACAACTTTGGACTGTATTACTTGTTCAAATTTGTAATGGGTTTCAAGACGACGTTGAAAAACAGCAAAAAAAAAAGTGGTCAAAACATATTTTTTTTGAGCAATTTTTTTGATTTTCAGTGTGAAGATGTAAGTTTTTTGACAAAGAAATGTTTTGTAGGCCAAACCAAGAGCAACAACTTTGCTAAAGATAGTTTACGAGATATTGAATCGTAAATCCTACTCTGACGCTGAAAAGTTCAAAGTGCAATAAAAAGAAAACGGCAGCTAATCAGATCAAACCCAGACAGGGTTTTTAAACTACCATCACACTCTATCATGATTTTTTGGTTTCGATTAGCTCGAACAGTTCTCATTGCCAACTGGTCAAATCTGGTGAATCGTGTGTTGTCACACCATTATCAGATATATCAGGAGAAGAAGAAGATGCAGAAGCAACCGCTTCATGTACAGTGCCATTGGCTATCGTAGCCATTCCCGTGTTCGAGTCCGAAGTGCCTGAGAATGTACCAAAATCGGTGCCCAAACTCTACTTACTAATTTGATTCATTTCCAGCTGCTTTATTTCCAAGTCCATTACGCTGGGGTCAATTTTTGAGGAACAAGCATACATTTCTAACTGAAGATTGGACATAGAAGTAAGCCAAACCTATTTTATATAAACTCACCTAAAAGATTTACGATTGTGAATATTTTGTAGTTTGCAATTGTGTCAGATATATGGAGTATACTGTTAAACGAACGAGTTATAGCTTAGAAGTGAAAAGAAAGGGACTGTTGTTTTTTTTTAGGAGTTAGATTATTAAATTCCATACCTGCACCAATTAGTGCGAATTATTTCTAAAATTAAACATCAAGCCAATCGGAATTTCTTTGGTTCGGGGTGGCCTTTGGTAATAGTATATTTAAAATCAAATTCGCTAGACTAATACAATGCGTTATTAAAAACTCTAGATAGAGGTCTGAAATGAGCACCCATAATAGCCCATGTTTTATGATCCTCGATCGAGGAGCTAAGCGACAGACACATTGGCAATATTTTTGAGAGACTACAACGTCGAAATTCCTTCGTCAATATCACTCTCAAAATATGACGATGTAGAGCGTTGTCTCATTTGAGTTTGCGAGCCCTTTAAATTACCAAATCAAACCAAATATGTAGAAATTCTGAATTTTACTTTGAATGTCGAACAAAATAATTGGATTTCTATTTAAATGGCGTAAAACGTGAGCCGAACCAAGGTTCGAACCCAAACCTTCTCCCATAAACCTTGAACCTAAAATTTTCGAACAATAGCAATTGATCAATTTTAGTTCGAGCCCGCGAACCGGAGCTCCGTAAAAGTTTTGCAGCTCTGTTTGAACTAGAATATATTTAGCTATATATCATAATTGACTTTTGACATTTCTTTCTATCTTTGCCACGGAGTATAAGAAACTTGGAGAATTACTTTTGCGCCGTAAAGGATGTACATTAAGGCCTCTACGCAGTTGTTAAGTAATTACTGTACTACTTTTTACGTTAGTGTGGAACGTAAATCACAAAAAAATATTATGTTGATTTGATATAGCACATTTAACTACTCATTATATATTGCTGGCAATAGTGTAGAGGTTAAGAACTTTGACTGAAGTATAAGAGACCTAAGCTCAAGTCCCTGTAATATTTTTTAAATTTTCAATTACAGCATCGCGCATTCGCAATTTATGAAGTGATAGTTTGCTTACGCAAATTTGCTAATCGCTATAGACATGTATTTGTGTCGTGCTGCATCATAGGCCAGAAATCAAATTCTAGAGCTTTTTATGAAATGAAGAGAACACGTTTAGAATAATCTCTTGGGAAATCACCATGGGTCTGAGACAAGGAAATAAAAAAATATTGAACCATGACCACAAAAGGTTCCACAAATTCCTCCAACAAATATGCATGTTGCTGCTGCATAATTTTCGCACTCCAGAATAGG
The DNA here is from genome assembly GCA_037044535.1 of Lordiphosa magnipectinata. Taxonomy (NCBI): domain Eukaryota; kingdom Metazoa; phylum Arthropoda; class Insecta; order Diptera; family Drosophilidae; genus Lordiphosa; species Lordiphosa magnipectinata. The sequence goes on along the minus strand of JBAMBO010004553.1, from coordinate 4,618 downwards.
AGTATGTGGTTGATGGTGGCGATTCTATAGAAAGAACCGCTTTATGTTCAGCTTCATTGCAAGGATATCAAGGTCGACCGCAGGACTTCGCAAGATTTTTAACCAGAAAATCTGAAAAGATATTTGAATTTAGAAGACGGCAAACTTGCATGGCAAAGTAAAGCCATATATGAATAAACTAACTAAATAAACCCAGAGCCGCTCGGGTCCTACTAATTGTGTTGATATTTTTTTTTTTTTGGATCTGTAAAAGCGGCTTAGGCGCGCCGGCCAAATTGAGAGGACAGATAAGCAAAAATGTGCTTGCGTTGATAAGCACTAAATCAGACTTCCCCAGCCCTAACCCCTGGGGGCCGAACATACTCGCCAATTCACACGGAATGCTTGCCGAAGTCATGCATCACTGTGTGTTAGAGAGAGATACAGTCACATTTTCGCGCTCTCTTCTTGGGCAACCCTGCACTAAATACTACGACCGACTTACTGACTTTTCTGTGCTCACCGATTCACACAATCATAAGTTGCGCTCGCGTCTTAGTAACTTCAACCACCGTTGGCTACGGGCTGCCCGGCCCTAGCTTAGACGCCTTAAAAGAACATACAATATTCTCCTATTTTTACATATTTCTAAATTTTCGTATGTTTTAATTTCTTTGTTTGTTCCACCAACACTAGCAAAGACAACTATGTTAAGTGACAATGTTCAAAACATTATTACCTCAGTTGAATTAAGTAATATAAAATCTACCACACAATTGTGTAAGTAGCTGTTCTTCCACATGTAAATTAACGCAGTCAATAAGTTATATAATATCCACTACTCAAATGTTGTGTAAATAACAGCTTCCACATTTAACTTAACAGTACCAACTGCGTACACCCCAAAAGTAAATTTTGAACTAAAATTTTACTTTACTTGTCGTTGCTGCACAAATGCGTGGAGGCCTTGAAGGTGCTTTTTTTAGACAAAAATGGAAATTTAGAAAGGGCGCCCCCTTAACGTATTACATTTGTATCATAGATAATACAATTTCGAAAAAAAATACAAACAAAAAATTCCAGTCTTAAAGGGCGCGACAAGGCCATAAAGTTTGAACTAAAAATTACCCATACGGGCCGTAAGCCACAACAAAATTTCAACAGTAAAATAAAAAATAAAAATATTTCCCAATCTTGAACAAAAATGGAAAACGAGTACCCCGCATTCTTCGTTAGCCTAAAAGGCCAAGTCAGATAGGCAGCCTTCTAAAAGGGAAGATCCGACATACAACTGTACAGTTTACGGGCTTGAGCGCCCCAGTGAAAACAGGCATCGTCCACAGAGAATACTACGCTAAAAAAAGTTCATAGAGTGGGTGAGGCGTAAAATTGCCACGCCCATGTACATCGCCCATTGAACCCCTACATCTAAGTAAAAGTCGTGAGAGCAATAAATAAAAACAAAGCAAAGCCAAAGTGTTTTTAGTTATGTGAAATACTGTTACGAAAGGACTTTCCGTAGTGCTGGATACTAGCCTATATAGAATAAGAATTTTAATGTATCTATAAATCAATTTTCATTTACCTGCGTTTAGTTTTGGACTTTCCATAAAATCGTTGTATGTATGGCATATATTCTTAACTTTAGAATAAATAATCCCAAACAATTCCACGATATTTTTAAGCGAAGATAAACCATTTTTAACTAGTGTGTTTAAAATGATCAAATGTTTTACCACTTATAAGAATTATTTGTTTATTTATTTGTATATCAACGGCAAACTGACGTTATATTTAGATCTGAACCAAACATTTTAACAAAAACTTGGCAAATGTAAGTGTTAAGAGTGTAAAGTGTATTTCAGTTTTGGCGATGCCCCGACTCACAGCCAAATGATCGTAACAGTGCAACAATTTTAAAGGCGATAATAGTAGCCAGTTATAGCGGCCACATCAACTACAGAGCTGGACTCAGCGTTTAGCACTTGACGGAGGCGACGATTTATCCATGTGGAACTTTCGTTGCCAGGACTTTGGTCCTCTATATTATGATTCAAATCTGGCGTTGTCACATGATTTTTGGATATATCAGTAGCCATTCCCGTGTCCGAATCCGAAGTGCCTGAACAAGTACCAAGATCGGTGCCCAAACTCTGCTTACTAATTTGATCAATTTCCAGTTGCTTTATTTCCAAGTCCATTTCGCTGGGGTCAATTTTTGAGGGACGAGCAGACATTTCTAACTGAAGATTGGACATAGAAGTTAGCCAAACCTATTTTAAATAAACTCACCTAAAAGATTTAAGATTGTGAATATTTTGTAGTTTGCAATTGTGTTAGATATATGGAGTATACTGTTAAACGAACGAGTTATATTTTAGAAGTAAAAAGAAAAGGACTGTAGGTTTATTTTTAAGAATTTATACTATTTAATTTTCGATTATTTCGATTTTACATTAGTATGCTGTTCGCAAAGTTGCCTTGAAAGTGGAATTAAGAACATGCCTGAATGTTTCAATATATTTTTGTATAATTTTTGCTACAATATATTATTGAGAGCATTGACTGTCAGATGTAAGATGTTAGATGTGGCCCATGATCAGTGTAACAGGAAGACGGACTATAAGCCGAGCACCCATTTTTACTTTCGTAAACATTTTGGGATTTTTAGACAAATTTTCCCAAAATCTTACATTCCACAAGTGAAAATGGGTGGGAAATGGTAATACAGCCGTGATAAGAAAAATATCGTCGGTATTTTTCAAAACTTCCGATATCTGGAGTTGCAATAAAAAAAGTTACTTCCGTGTAACCGGCCACTATATAGATAGCAATTTGCATCGTCATTCTCTCATGTTCGCATGTAAGCGTGTGCGATTTTCCCACACACTTGAAATAATTGCTACTATATTAGCTGAAGTTCATAGCAAATACCGAGTTTTTAGACTAGCTGATTTAAAGATAATAGAGCGGGATAGTTGAGCTGGTGCTAAAATCATTTTTCCAAGGCACTTTAGATGCGCATCAAACGCTTTGAACTTAGTTGTTACGAAATATGCTGAACAGGCTCTACCAAACCCATTATTCAAGCGGTTGTACAATTCTTCCTTAGGGAATGCAACGACAACTTGGAATGCTGTTAGCAGATCCGTAGTAGAAGCAAATGAAGTTGACAACAGTAGCAGCACCAGATAGAACAGTTTTCATGAATTTTGGAACTAATAGCCTTCAGGCGAGGCAAAGACCTTTGCTTTAAATGGAAGTAGGTTCTAAATAAAAACAACAAAATTGTAAAGTGGTTAAAAGATTGGCTTGTTAAAGCAATTACGGAAAATTTGGAAACTGTTGTCAATGAGAGTTCAACTACAAAAAATTCTGAAGACTTTTAAGATGCCAGAAATGGAAGATTGCATGAAACTGAAAATTGCTATGAAAAATCTAATATTGAATTGGAAGTCTTAGCTTATCTTGCCGATTGTAGCACATATTTTGAACCTATCCTTAAGTATAAAAACAATTGCAATGTTTTTTATAAGTATAAGACCATTTTGCCTAGGTCTATTCCAATTGAAAGAATTTTTAGCAGAAGAGGTGTTAATAATAAAACATCATATGAAATTGAAATGTTGCATTTTTAAACCTTATGGTTTAATTTAAGCCCGAACATTTAATATTTATTACTAGTATAAATTGGTGAGCAATGCTTTTTAATTTAAAAGTGCCTTTTTTTATCTTCACCTTACCTAGGTACTGGAAATTCCGGATACCTTTTACCTTACCTAGGTATATTTTTGTATATATACCTTCTTCCTTACCTAGGTAAGAAAATTGTGTTGATATATAATTTTTTTTTTTGGGCACATCCTATGGCATGAAAATTTTATGAAGATCTGTAAATCCATTTAGACCAACGCCGCGGCGAGCAGGCGCGCCGGCCAAATTGGAAGGAAAGACAAGCAAAAATGTGCTTGCGTTGGTCAGCACTAAATCAGGCTTCCCCAGCCCTAACCCCTGGGGGCCGAACATACCCTCCAATTCACACGGAATTCTTGCCGAAGTCATGCATCACTGTGTGTTAGATAGAGACACAGTCACATTTTCGCACTCTCTTCTTGGGCAACCCTGCACTAAATTCTACGACCGATTTACTGGCTTTTCTGTGCTCACCGATCCACACAATCATAAGTTGCGCTCGCGTCTTAGTGACTTCAACCCCCGTTGGTTATGGGCTGGCCGGCCCTGGCTTAGACGCCTTAAAAGAACATAAAATACATATTCTCGTATTTTTACATATTTCAAAATTTCTGAATTTTTGTATTTTTATTTCTTTGTTTGTTCTGGCAACACTAGCACTGGCCTAAAAGGCCAAGTCATCTAGGCAGCCTTCTAAAAGGGAAGATCTGACAAACAACTGTACAGGTTACGGGCTTGAGCGCCCCAGTGAAAACAGGCATCGTCCACAGAGAATACTGCGCTAAAAAAGTTCATAAAGTGGGAAGTACGGAGAATAATACCTTTAAAATTGCCACGCCCATGTACATTGCCCATTGAACCCCTACATCCAGTGTTGGGCAAATTTTAATTGATTAACAATTAAAAAACTAACAATTAATTAATTGTTAATCGCACCTATCGCAGT